>JAPXFQ010002267.1:0-152549 GCA_028564705.1 Apricaphanius iberus
AACTTGTTCTCAAACAATGGCAATAAAACCTATTCTGATTCTGATTCTGATTCTGATTCTGATTCTGAAACAATTACCACACTTAAGGGATCTTTGAGAAAAGTGGAAATGCTAACTCCAACCTTTTTATTAATTGCTAAAAATAGCCACAAATCAATTCAACATATTTATTTGAATCATTTCTGCCTGTAAAGGTAATGCAGACTAACCATCTAATCTTTATGGCCATTACACAGTTTTCCTTCCATGAATTCCTACAAGTGCAGTTTTGTTTCTGACAATTATAACCTTCACATCTTTTTGTCCTCAAGGTGTGCCCGGAAAGCGCAATGAGCTGTACTACGAGTGCTGCAAGGAGCCCTATCCTGATGTGACATTCACCGTCACGATGCGACGCAGGACTTTGTACTATGGCCTAAACCTGCTCATTCCCTGTGTACTGATTTCTGGATTGGCCCTTTTGGTCTTTCTTCTTCCTGCTGACTCTGGTGAAAAAATCTCACTAGGTACAGACTAAGACACACCAGTACACCCTTAAACACAGTAAAACAATCATATGCTAACATAATAGGTTAATGTTTCAACTTGGACAAGAATATGGGTCTACCCTACTCTGTAATATCAGGTCCCAGTGCTGCTTCAGAACCATCTACTGTCATTATGTTATGCGGATACTGTTGTTATATGCAAATTAGCATTTATGTTTATCATGCATTACAAGATTAATAAAAACTCAATGATAAACTCAGCAGAAGATAATTAGCGGGAACTGAAAATGCCAGCTTGATTCAATGTGATACTTTGTGAGACAGGGTCAAATTGCATAAAGACACACTCCAAGAAAAAATATACTTTTTAAATGATTGTGTCAGAAGTTGCATTTATTTTTAACTCTTATGAGTAAATAATTAGCAGAAAAGCAGACAGGCGATGACAGCTGTTCTCCAATGTGGTCTCATCTTCTTTCTTTAGGTATTACTGTGCTGCTTTCTCTGACAGTGTTCATGCTGCTAGTTGCAGAGATCATGCCTGCAACTTCAGACTCTGTTCCTCTAATCGGTAAGACATCTTTTATCTCTTATTAATGTTCATTAGAAGTAAAGGTAAGTGGAAAATGATTTGTAAGTGTACTCCTTTTCAAATTAGGGAATTCTCACCAATTGTCACTCACCAATTAACCCAGTTTGGTGCATGCAAGGAGGATTTATGATGAAGTTAATTTTGTATAAAATTTATAGATGCAACAAGACAATTTTTGCCATCTGAATCAGAAATGTTTGGCTTCATCTTCCTCTATAAGTAAATTGATGTTACAAAGTGCTATTAAGTTAAGATGACAACAACCCTCTTCAGTGTGAACAATGTTACTGAGGCAAAAAGATTCAAGGTCTGTTAATTTCAGTGTCTGTCAGGTATGTAAAAAAATTAAGGCGAAGGCACCAGAGATTTAGGAACATATTTAGAAGGAAAGTGTTTTATATCTCAAAACAAAATGTGTTACATAGGGTGCTATAGAGAGACTAAACATAGCACAGCAGATTTGCTCTACTTTACCTTATTGAGATTTCAACCTACCGTATGTAATATACAATGCTGTATTTGGTAAGAATTACATAATATAGGAAATGTATACCTAGATTTTATCAGTTCTTATTTGTAATATGTACATTTTTCAAAACAATGTCAACTGTCTTCATATTTGTTTTGTCATTTGTCTGACATGTGAAGCAGATTAAAATGGTACTGGCAGTCCAAACCTTTATAAACTCTTTATAAAAGTATGAACTCTTCATCTCTAATAAAATAATACATGACTTCAGATATTTTACCCAAATTTGATTCACTACAGCCTTCAGAGTACCCCCCCCCCCCCCCAAGTTTTTTGTAACTGTAGAAAAGGTGTGCAGGTATGAGGTGGATGTTTTATTGTTTCTGTAGTATCTGAAGATTATGCTCACTGCTGGACACAAACATTGAGTTTCATCGTGTGAGACTGTGCGATGCACTCACAAGCAAGAGATCAAAGGGAAAGCAGCAGATAGAATTGTTGCTCTGCATCATCTGGCAGCTCAGTCATGTAAAGCTAAGCCATTAGCAAGGTTTCCTTCTTGGGAGAGGATGTGTGAATAAATTACAAAGTAGAGCTGATGATCAATTAAAACTGAGAGGTTTTGGTGCAGTTTTCACTTGTTTAACATGGAAATGTTTGATAGTTGAATTGGTCTTCATAGCTGAGATGTGAAAGCTGCATTAAATACATGTAGACGGGGTTTTAGCCATCAACATATATGTGTCATATGCACTTGATTGTTTTCATCTTTCTTTATACTTTTTATTTTGGACACATTGTATATTAGAAAATAGAAAGATTAGCAATCACTGAATCACCCTCTGAGTTTAAAATTCTGGTGTAACTCTAAACACAAGATTATTATTTTATTAGTAAAACAGTTTTTAGTACCCTTTGAAGAATGTATGATCAGTAAAGTGTTTCATTTCCTTTTCAGCACAGTACTTTGCCAGCACCATGATGATTGTGGGCTTGTCTGTGGTTGTAACAGTCCTGGTTCTGCAGTTCCACCACCATGATCCCAGAGGAGGAAAAATGCCTAAATGGGTAAGTTAAAGGTGCTTGTGAAAGTAAATATGCATGAAAATCTTAACTAAAAAACATGTTTTGTAAGTTACAAAATAAGGTATTACTGTCATTCTGTAGTTTCTTAAAATAATCAATTTATTCTTTTAAACAGCAGCTGAAGACACTTTTATTTAGATAAGCTTTAGTTAGGTACACTTGTAATATTTACTGCTTTGAATCCTTGTGTCTTATATGAATTTATCTGCACTCTGCACAGCACTTAGGGATTTTATCTGTGAAATGTGCTACATAAAAAAATTAAAGAATACTTAACTATAAGGGTTTTCAATTCACAAAGATTCGCGTAATTCCAATTTCTAGGGAGTCATTTGTTATTTCATACGAGTCTATGACAACACCTTGTCATGTGTTTACTTAACCTTTGGGAAGTTCTGTGTACGTGAGTGGTGTGCACACATGTCTGTAAATCTCAAAATATTGAATGAGTAACTTCAACTCAAGCAAGATCTGTACTTTAAATGCTGTTTCTAGATTATTTTATGATCTCCTGGATGAAGATTTCATGTATGCTTGGAATAATTGTGAGAAGCAAACCCCTCCTCAGACAGTTCAACTGTTTCCCTGTTTTCTCAGTTTATGGGTCATGGCTCTTATGGCTCTTACAGACTACATTTAACCCAGGTTTTAAAAACCCAAATATGATCCCTGGGGTACCAATTTTATAACCTGAATATTTGGTCATGTAAAAATCATCGGCATATCCCCATCAGAAGGAACATCGATTTCTGTTATGCACCTGCTTTATTCGCAAGGAATCTTGGTCTTTTGAGCAGAGGAACTTCCTGTATGCACCCTCTGGCATACAGTACAAATTCCATGTATATGGGAGGAACTCTCTCTGCTCTCTCTCTAACTTTCTCTACTCACGCATGCAAAAAGGTTGTCTAAAGCTGGAGCTTTAGACACTTTGCAACACCTTCCAGTTAGTTGGTTGTCAGTGACTTTGTTAATCCATCTACTCATGAGTGTTGATTTTACAGGTCTGGCAGTTACCAGAACTGAGTAAGGCTAGATAAACATCATAATTTAACAAAATAATTTATTTCCCCATACAGTCAGTTTGATAGCCAGTTTGGTAGATAGCTTTTGTTTCTCTAATAAATTATTGTTTGAAAATAGTTTTGTCTGCCTTTCATCATTTTATATCGTTTTGTACTTCCTTTATGCTCCCATATTCTCGTAACCAGGTCCGTGTCATTCTACTGAACTGGTGTGCTTGGTTCCTCCGTATGAAGAAACCTGGGGAAGAAAATAAAACAGCAGTGAGCTCCAGTAACCCTCCAACATACAAATACTCTCACCCTCTTCCCCACCATGCCAGTAGCACCAGTATCCAGATGAGCACTATACCAGGGCAGGCCACCACCCAGTCGACTACAACCAACGGTAACATGAACCTGCACTTTGTCTACCACTCAATGGGAACAGAAAACCCAGCTTTCCCACCGAGCACTGACTCTGCCCTTGTGACGTGCGGCAATGTTGGTGAAGGAGGGGGAGGAAACCACCTCAGTGGCTCATCCCAGCCTGACATCCACTCAGACCACGCACGAACATTGCTGTTGGACCAGATCCCGGAAATCTCACTCATCCTAGAAGAAGTGCAGTACATCGCTAAGCGCTTTCGAGACCAGGATGAAGGGGAAGAAATCTGCAGCGAGTGGAAGTTTGCTGCCGCTGTGGTAGATCGGTTATGCTTGGTGGCCTTCTCACTATTCTCCATCATCTGCACCTTCACTATACTCATGTCAGCTCCAAATTTCATTGAGGCAGTTTCTAAAGACTTTACATAAAGCTAATTTCCTCCCCCTCTGAGAAGGAAAAGGAAAGTTGCTTTAGAAAGAATCCAAACATGATTAAGTCCGTACTAAACAAAGATCCTGAACTATTTCTAAAGCCTCACAAGCTGATATTCTTCCAACCTTTGTACATAAGATCTTATTGTGTCTTTACACTTTTCGTTGTGTATATTGACAAGATTTTTTTTCTCTTTGATGTGACTTTCCTGTCAAACGTCATGTAAACAGTAGGATGTTGATGCTACGTGCTATTGTTTATAACATAGAAACTCACTTGAAGCACTTTTCAGCTTTATCCCTAACAAATCACACAATTACCTGCCACCATCGTGACTTCATGTCTTTTCAGAAAAGCCTTTTCACACCCTCTCCTTCCTTTTTCTGTTTTCCCTCACATTTCAAGTCTAATTATTTTCTTAGTCCGACTGAATCGAAGGATTGGGAATCTGACATCTCTGCACCCACCCCTTCGGCCCGGCATGCCCCATATTCTCGCACCCTCTCGGGAAGTGAGGAAACACAGAGGTGTGAATCATCAACAATGCAGTTATAGTATAAAAAGAATAGGGTGGCTAATATAAAGGTAAGCAGCCAAAGGAAAATCACAGAGTGTGCTGACTCATTGGCTGCAACACCCTTTTATTTTCTGTTTGAATTTACCTGAGTTCCTTAGCTGAATATTCATTTTAATATAGTAGATATAAATTGCTCACAAAAATTAAATGAACACTTTTTTTTATAGATCCTGGCATTAAATCAATTGAACCCGTCTGTTAATTTTCTGGTTGGTTAAGCAGCTGAGGGCATCATTAATCACTTTCAGCTGAATTGGTGTTCATGGACTTAACAACAGGTGCACTACAGTGGCAACAATTAGAAAACCCTCAAAACAGGAATGGTTTTACATATGGATCTCACTTCAAGTGTCTCCCTTGATCTTTTTTGGCTGGTTTTTGCTTGAGTAATTATCTCTACTGGCAGTATGAGGCGATTCCTTAAGTCTACAGAAGTTGCACAGGTTGTCCAACTTCTCCAGGATGGCACATCCACGTACTGCAGCAAGAATGTTTAATGTGTCTCCCAGCACAAACTCCAGAACACGGAGGAGAATTTAGGAGACTGGTGGTTATTCTTGGAGAGGGCCGTAGAAGGTCCTCAACCCATCAGCAGGACTGATACCTGCTCCTTTGTGCAAGGCGGAACAGGCTGAGCACTGCTCGTGCCCTACAGAATGACCTCCAGAGGGCCACTGGAGTGAATGTCTCTACCCAAGCAATCAGGAAGAGACTTAATGAAGATGGCCTGAGGGCCCGACTTCCTGTAGTGGGTCCTGTGCTCACTGCCCAGCACCATTGAGCTCGACTGGCATTTGCTCAAGAACACCAAAATTGGCAAGTCCACCACTGGCGGCCTGTACTTTTTACAGATGAGAGCAGGTTCACCCTGAGCACCTCTGATAGATCTGAAAGAGTCTGGAGAAGACAAGGAGAATGTTATGCTGCCTGCAACATTGTTCAACATGACAGGTTTGGTGGTAGGTCAGTGATGGTCTGGGGAACCATATCCATGGAGGGACGCACAGACCTCTACTGCCTAGGAAATGGTGCTCTGACTGCCATAAGGTATCGAGATGAAATCATTGAACCCATTGTCAGACACTACGCTGGTGCAGTAGGTCCTGGTTTCCTCCTGATGCATGACAATGCCCGGCCTCATGTGGCAAGAGTATGCAGGCAGTACCTCTCAATGGCCTTCACGATCCCCTGACTTAAACCCAATAGAACATCTGTGGGACATTATGTTTCGGTCCATTAGGCGCCGCCAGGTTGCTCCTCAGACTGTGCAACAGCTCAGAGATTCCCTCACACAGATCTGGTAGGAAATGCCACAAGACACCATCCGTTGTCTCATTGGGAGCATGCCCCGACGTTGTCAAGCATGCATACAAGCTCGTGGGGGCCACACAAGATACTGAGAAGTATTTTGAGTTGCAGAAATTACGTTTTTGAAAAAATGGACTAGCGTTGCCACATCTTCATTTCACTCTAATTTTAGGGTGTCTACACAATTGAGCCACCTGTAGGCTGAAAACGTTTATTTACATTAAAAGACTTGGCATCCTTTTGTTCCTAAGACATTGCCCTGTGGTTATTTGTATATATATCCAACTTCATATTGAGATCTGATGTAGCTAATGTGTTTCTTTAAAGTGCTTCTTTAATTTTTGTGAGCAGTATATATTTTATATCAAATGGAATTCCTATTTAAATATGAGAATTTAACATAACGGAGAACACATTCATTTCTGGCTGTAACATAAATCCTGAACATTCTGATCAAATCTCCACAGCTCTAAACAGGGTTGTGAACACACCCTGGACCATTGTATTAGCATTAGTTTGGCAGTTTGACACCAGTCCTTTTTGAGACAAACGTATTAAATTTGCGTTATTTTACACTCTCTGACCCCTTTATTAGACACACCTGTCAAACTGCTCGTTAACACACATTTCCAATCCACCAGTTGCAACATGGTAGCAACTCAATGCATTTAGGCATGTAGACATGGTCAAGACGATCTGCTGCACTTCAAACCAAGCATCAAAATGGGGAAGAAAGGGGATTTAATTGACTTTCAAGAATGCATGGTTGTTGGTGCTAGACGCGGGAAAATATCCAGTGAGCAGCTGTTCTGTGGGCAAAGAGGCTTTGGGGCCCCTTAGTACCAGTTGATCATCGTTGTAAAGCCTACGCTTACCTGAGTATTGTTGCTGACCATGTCCATCCCTTTATGACTACAGTGTACCCATCTTCTGGTGGCTACTTCAACTCAATAATGCACCATGTCATAAAGCTTCAATTATCTCAGACAGCTTTCTTGAACACGACAATGACTTGACTGTACTCAAATGACATCCACAGTCACCAAATCTCACTCCAGTAGAGCAAATTTTGGATGTGGTGGAACGGGAGATTCACAGCCTACAGATCTGCAGCAACTGTGTGATGCTGTCAATATGGACCAAAACCTCTGAGGAATGTTTCCAGTACCTTGTTGAATCTGTGCCACAAATGATCAAGGCAGTTATGAAGGCAAAAGTGGGTCCAACCTGGTACTGGCAAGGTGTACCTAATAAAGTAGCCAGTAATTGTATTTTATTTTACTTTTTCTAAATTGCATCTTTTATTTAGACTAATCAAGAGTCTGTCGCTGAGATAACAAACCTAGTTTGCAGCTCAGAGGATGCTTGACCATGTGGATGCATGGACAAAATGGTTGTTAGATTGACTGAATGTGTCTGTGATGTTACAGAAAAATAAACAGACGTGTTGTTACCCTATTTAGTGCTCAGCTGACAAACTATTCAGTAACATTTACAGTTTATGTTTTATTTTTTTGTTTTTCTCTGATCTGATCACTCAAGAGTCTTGAGTAAACACATACTTTGTTGCTAGCTGTAACTGATCATTTTTAGGCTACTCCACACTTATCAGAACCAGCCAGAACAAGTTAATCCCAGGTCTGGTCAGGGTCTGAGTCTATATTGACTGGCAGATCAGTACCTCTGCAAGTTAATTTAAGAACCTTGAAATTACTTCCAACATCTCTGTCATGTCAGTTTTTGGGGGTTTTTTTGTGGCTTGATTTTTTAATTTGCTCCTTCTCCTTTTGCCTTTAGAGCCCCTCTCATTGCTTCTTTAAATATTAATCTTTACAGTCCCTCCTTGAGGGACCGAGGTTCTGTATCCACAAATGTAATGAAAATTGTATCAGTATGGTTAAAAATCACACTTAATTGTGACTTTCCAGTTTTTTTTAAATTGTGAAATTTCTCCATGGGGTGATTTTCTACATTTCTCTCAGTGCATTGCTTTTAATGACTTTTTTATATTGTGAATTACATCTATTCCCTAAACATATTATTTGAAGGTTGATCTGTTTGTTACAAAATGCATAAATTTTTGTTGTGTTCTGACAAAAACTCATGATATTAAAATACAGAACTTTTATCAAAGGAAAAGATTTTAAATGTGTTCTGAGAAGAGGTCAGTCCTGTTGACATTATCACATTTGGCCTAAATCTTTTGTTACAAAAGACAGAAAAAGACAAACCCTTTGCTAATCTCTTGCAACAACATGCAGCGAGGATTACTGGGTGACTGATGTAAAAGATTTTAGGTAAATCTCATCTCTTTTCATCCTCCAGTTGTCAGAAAGAAAGACACAAATGAATTCCAGCTTATCATGCACAAAGGTGAAACTCTCAGATGTTGGACTTTGCCATGACTGGAGAAGTAAAAGACCCTGATGAGGAATGAAAGCATCATGACCTCGCATGACTGCTGCAGCAACACATTAAGTACCATTACATTAATCAATGGGCCAAGAGCAGACAAAGGGCCGCCCCCTGCTGATTAACATTTATGCTTCTGTGGATTTGTAAATGTGCTGTCCTACCTGCCAATAATTGACGTACTCAGAAAGTGAAGACTGCCCTGTTTGACAGGTATGTGGAGTATAGGGCATTTTTGATTGTCACGTTTCATTTTCAATATAAGTTTGAATAATGATGTCATCCTTTTAAGAAGGCTCTTTGAATTTCAGCCAGAAATTATATATTAAATTAAAATGTAAAATATTTATAGGAAATTTTGTTCAGAATGTCTCAGCCTACAAACAATCAGCAGCGGTTTTGTCTCTCACTGCCAATTTGATTACGTTACAAACAGGATAGCTATTTGGAGACCAGTTCAACTCTGACTTTTTAATTTATATATTTTGTGATAAATTGACTTCTTAGGAGCTCCTTAAAATATGACTAACCAAAGTATATCCAAACTAGTGCAATTGAGAACTACACTCACACACACACAAACACACACCCACACACACACATATATATATATATATATATATATATATATATTTACAAATGTGTTACGAGATGGTAGGACAGTTGTTTCTCACACCTGTTCATCTGTTGTTGTTTTTTCTGAAAGAGACAATCAGTTTGTGGAGGATGGTAGAAATGAAAGTGAACTGATCTAAGGGTTTTGGTAAAATACATAAAACTCTGATATTTGAGAAATGGTGAACCTACCCGATGGGCAAGAATTAAAACTTCAAATTCTAATTTAGAAATATATATATATATATATATATATATATATATATATATATATATATATATATATATATATATATATAGTTTTTTAACTAGTGTTGTATGTTGGTCATATTGTGTCTTTATTTGTGGTATGTGCCTTTTATATAATTAGGCATCATTCTCCTTAAAATATGTTCAAAAACCTCACTGTATATGCCAATTTATTAGAAATAAACCAAAACTGAAAAAACAATATTATATTGGTTGTTTTTACATTATAAGACAGTAAGTTGATCTGCACCACTCTAAAATATATGGGTTTTTCAGCAGATATTTTTGGTCAGTTTTTCTGGATATCTGGTAAAGTCAGTAGATGTATGTATCCCACATACTGTGCCTCTTTATTTTTGACATCACCCACAGGTATTTGGCTTTACAATAAAAATCAGTAATACACTTCTGTGCTAAATATGTTCCTGACACCAGCTGTTATTTCACATTCAGTAGATTAAATATTTCAAGCAACCTGCAGTTTATACAGACATGTAAAATTAGTCATACCCATTGATTTTTGTCTGGTTACAACTGACTTCCTCATACATCATAGCGATGTTATATCGTAGACAAACACAAAGTAGGGCATACATGTAAAAACTCAAAGAAAATAATTGAGGTTTCCAAATAATTACAGATACATTGGGAGCATTTGTGTCAAATCCCCTGGCTCCATGCTGAAAAACACACATTTCATTCCAATCACACCAGCATATCCTTTAGGGTGTTTTTCTACTAGGTATGCCCAACAGCTCCTCCAGTTATCCTCCACCTTTTTGGCTACTTCTATGAATAATGATTTCTTTCTAGTTTAGATGAACATACATCTTGTATGATTTATGGATGGATGGAAGGACAGACAGACAGACAGACAGACAGACACACAGACAGACAGACAGACAGACAGACAGACAGACAGACAGATAGATAGATAGATAGATAGATAGATAGATAGATAGATAAATCATTGAACCAAAGGTACAACAACAGTAAGTTTACAGTAAAACCTGTCCAAGATCATAAGAAACAAACAGACAACACAAACAGATCTAGATTACTAAAGGGCATGCAGCCAAAGAGAAGCTCTGCCATGTATGCAGATATGAGATGATTTATGATAGGTTGGGGTGGGGAGGTCTCTAGTTTTGCCCCGGGTGTGCATCTCACACAGAGCACACACCAGATGCTCACTGAAGTGAGCTAAAAGACTGAGCTGCTCTAAATTAAAACACAAAATACACTTATCTATTTAGGGCTTCTTTTGATTAAGCAATTAATTTCATAAGTTTTTATGTGTCATATGTTTTGTGGGATCAGGTCGGGTCTTCCTCAAGTGGAGGAGTGTACGTATCTGGGAGTTTTGTTGACTAATGAGGGAAAAATAGAGCAGGAGATTGATAGACAGATTGGTAAGGCGTCTGCAGTTATGCAGGCGCTGTACTGGTCTGTCGTGGTGAAGAGAGAGCTGAGCCGGAAGGCAGGGCTCTCGATTTACCGGTCGATCTACGTTCCTACCCTCATCTATGGTCACAAACTTTGGGTGGTGACCAAAAGAACGAGATCACGGATACAGGTGGCTGAACTGAGTTTCCTCCCTAGGGTGGCTGGGTTCTCCCTTAGAGATAGGGTGAGAAGCTCGGTCATCCGGAGGGAGCTCAGAGTAGAGCCGCTGCTCCTCCACATCAAGAGGAGCCAGTTGAGGTGGCTCAGGCATCTGGTCAAGATGCCTCCTGGACGCCTCCATGGTGAGGTGTTCCGGGCACTTCCCACTGGGAGGAGGCCCAGAGGAAGACCCAGGACTCGCTGGAGGGACTATGTCTCCCAGATGGCCCTGGTAATGCCTCGGGATTCCTCCCGAGGAGCTGGACCAAGTGGCTGGGGAGAGGGAAGTCTGGGTCTCTTTGCTTAGGCTACTGCCCCAGCGACCCGACTCCGGATAAGCGGAAGAAGATGGATGGATGTTTTTTGTGTTTCAAACTTCATTTTTTTTTTTTCAAATGTGTTTTATGCTTCTTATGCTTTTATCATGTTTTGTTTGTTTCTTTACTGTCGAATCATGTAAAGCACATTGAAATAACCAGTTGCTGAAACTGTGCTATACATATAAAACTACCTTGCCTTGCCAAACCTTACCTTAAACTTATCCAATACTTTGTTACAACCTCTCTTCTGTGTTCATTGGTCCTTGTGATGCTGTTTGTTCACTAATGGTCTCGTAAAACACTTAAACAAGTGAAATTCCCCCTTTACTCTCTCTCTCTCTCTCTCTCTCTCTCTCTCTCTCTCTCTCTCTCTCTCTCTCTCTCTCTCTCAAATTGAGATATTGCTGCAAGCACTAAGACAAACATGTCAACAACCGACCGGCTGAAGCAAAAAGATATTTGAAACTTTTCTCTAGATTGTCAGATAGAAGAGTTAGGTTAACAGCAGATGAGGTTGGTAAATAGGCATCGTAGTGTTTAGAAAGTTTGGCTCAGCTAAGGTTTTTCAGTTTCCAGCACGAGTCATGGGAAGTTAGGTAGAATTCATACGCCTTAGTGGATCTGATTGTAGTCAAGACATTTCGCATTTTCCACACACAAGAATATAGATATAAAACACACCCAAAAATACCCCAAATTTTGCTCAGCAGAGTGATAACTTGCTCAAATTGGCCAAATTGAATCTCAGGGTCCACCACACACAGACAGCTGTTGGTTGCTGAAATTGCTCCACACTGTATTATAAACTGTAAACAAGCATGCCGACATATACGTCCTCATTCTACCTTTACCTGCAAACTGTCCAAATTTGCTCTATACACATGCTCTCTCTTCTGATCTTGATATGGAAAAACACCACCTGGATCATAAAAGCGTTTACATAAGTGAGGTGAATATTTTGTGCTCTGTTTGTTGAAGCTGTTGCTACAAAATCCCCCATGACAGATCCCTGTAAATAGTTGCTATAATGCAAAGACTATACACCTGATCCTGATTTTTGAAATTGCCCGAATGTTGAACAACCACACAGTCAGACACTTCTGGTCCATTTTGGAAATTAGCCTCTTTCACCTCGCAAATACCTCTGCTGTGACTTTATAGCCTCAGAGGTTCTCTTACTAATTCACCCCAGTTAGGGACTAAAAACTGTAATTTTGCCTATCTTTACCATCTTAGCTATAAGGACAGTTTAGTACAGTATTAATCTATAAGTTAATTGTTGATTTCTGGGGGAATTATTCTTTCTCTGTTTTTTTAGAATAAACTGGTATTTTAGATATAGACAATACCAATAGATAGGTCACATTTAACACTATCAGTGCATGAATGTAACTTAAAAATAAAATTAACATCCCATTTTAAGAAAAAAATATATTTGATGAATAAATCATAAAGGTATTTTGAGTGCAATCTAAAGTATGAATAAATACATTTTGTATATTAATTGAAGGTGGAGATATTTTAACAAATGATAACATCACCACTTCAATTGAAATTAATTGTTTATTTCAGGAAGTTACTAATAGAATGAACAATCAATACTTGTAATCGCACATATTCTTAAGTAAAGATTGATTAGTTGATGTCTAAAGGTAGAATACCACAGAATCAACGGTACTAGTTCCACAGTTTAAGAACAATATTTCTAGGGAATAAAAACATAGGCTTATACTTATAGTTTTACACATAAATCACACATTTGAAGTTAGAAATACATTGAATTAATTATGAATTATTTCAAAAGCTTTCCAGACCTTTACTTTTTTTAAGTCATTCATATTCAAAGAACGCTGTGGCATGAAATACACGTTAGTATTAAACAAAAAAATTAAGGCCAAAAACATACTATTGTACTGAAGGTTTCTAGACATTTTGTGGTACATATTAGATCCAAAGTCATGTAAAGATTTAATGTAAAATCATTGATGTGAATAATTAAATGTGCTTAAAAAGGTCAGAAGTTAGGTGTCTGAATAACTGCACACTAAACCGAAAGGATTAATCACTAACCACTATTATCAAGCCTTCTGTGTATTTTATTGATGATCTGTGATCTCATTAAACATGCTGAATGTTTTACATATGTTTACTGTTTTTCTGTTCTAATCCTTCGTTCTGTGAGTCCCCCAAACCTCTCTGAGAGTATAGGGAGATGGAGAAATACTTTAACTCTGCTCTTTGGACCCATCTGTTTTAAAGATCATCCACACTCGGTTATCCCTAATTTATTGAAGTGGGATAAGGTATGTGCATGTGTATGTGGGATGATAAAACATTGCTAATCAGGTTACAGAGTGATTTAAGCATATAATCTCATTTACTCCTTCAATCTTTTTTCATTTCTACGTCCTCCTCGATAACAGTAGAATACATTTGCAGATTTTTGCTGTGTGTAATTCTGGCTCATAAATGCATTAATTTCTAATATATATACAAATATATATATATATATATATATACATATTCTAAATGTTCTAAATATTTGGTGATTTAAGTTATGGAGTCAGCGGATGTTATAGCTGATGAATAAAAATAAAGAGAATATCACATATGTGTTTAAATATTCATGGTTGGAAATTAAACCAAATTAAAACTGAAGTGCCCAGATGGGATGTGAAAGGCTCATGAAAAATACTTACATTTTAGAGGGTGCACCTATTTTTAGGTTTTAATTGCTTGTGCTAAAATGAGATTACTTATCCGGAACAGCTGACCTTGTAGCACTTCAACTGAATTGAGCTTTAATGTGACAATTTCGAAAACCTCCAAACAAAACAGGCCATCCCTATGTAGCTTTAGGGAAACAGTTACATGACAATTCCACATCCACAGAGTCACAGCTGCCAATTCTGGGTAAAAATAGAAAATAACTAAAGAATAAAAGTGACACTGAATGACAAACTGATGAAACAGATAAGAGGAAAATGTCATGGAAAATGAGAAATCAAGTTGTTTCACCCCAGTTTTATTGTTATACCGCAATGAAAACTCATCTGATCTACTTCATGTTTGACCTTTTCATCTGATAAGGAGTAAAGCATTTTTGGGACAAATGAGATAAACAAAAAATAAACATATTTAACACGTTTTTACATTCACATTCCTTTGGGAAAAGTCCAATGCTGTTTCGTATCATACACAAACGAGTGTATCTAACGTCTCACTGTCTGAATTTATTTACAAATATATAAAAAAGAAATAATTTGTGGTCTTGCAATCAAACATAAAAAAATAATATTTAAACTTTCGCAGAGATTTATCATTCTAATGAAACACATTCAAATACATATATCAAATTAGCTTAAACATTCATACTTGAGCATAACAAAAACCATTAGATTCTAACAAACTACTCCCACAGTAATTCTTGGCATGTGCAGAACATGCATGGACAGACATTAGACAGTGGCGCTTCAATGGTGACAAAATACCACAAAGATGTGAAATGAATTAATGTTTCACTAAATCTGCTTCACTTTTTCATATTTATTTAGACCCCACAAAGAAAGAAAACGTTTTTAAATGTGAAAACAAACATGGCAAGATTAGAAACAGTACAAAAAAAGCTTCTATGTGGACTAAGAATTTAGAGGTTTGGGGTTTGTTTTGTTTGTATGTCTAATAAATCAACATGAATATTAATTTTGATTGATTGATATACTTTTTCAGTCACATGTTTAAACTTGAAGATTTTCACTGTCCAGACACATTATTTGGCTACACTATGTCTGCAGTTTCATGGAAGCAAATCCAACTGAAACCAAATAATCATCTAGATCACTCAGTTTTGCATTTGTTTTTTTTTAAGGTTCATAACTATTCCTGGTGTTTTTCTTTTTTTTTGTAAAAGCTCAACTTAAGGTCAGTGAGTGTGTTAATGGAGCTCATATTTTTAGGTGTAGCTGCTACTTTTTACATTGGCATCTAACTTTGTCATTTTGTAAAAGCAAAACTAGAGAGGGTACTTGGAAGAATCCATGTGACTGTGTGTTTGTGCGTTGGACAGCAGTACTTAGACTATATCTGCTGTTCCGCTGCATGTTAAACTAATATTTTTTGTCTATTTTACCATAAGATGTAAGACTCTGAATTGAGAGGGAAACATTATTATAGTCTCTGAGTAAATGTTCTCTCTGTCCAGTTGCAGAGCTTTGGCTAATATTGATTGCAATGATTTCTGTTAAACTTCTTTGAATACATTGCTTTGCAATTGCTACACAAAATATCGTCAAAAATGAGTGCATCCATTGGCTTTCTGATGTAAAAGATTAACAGCACTCTGGAATGTTAAAAAAGTTAAATACACTAAGTATTATTTCATAAAATCTAATTTTATATGCAAGTCCATGTGTACTGATTATATACTGAAGCAGAAATATAGTTTAATTTGATACTGGCCTCCAATTACCTGATATTTCAAATCGCTGAGAGCATAATGGTGGTGTATTGTACTATTCCTGAGTGGTAATTTTCAGTTGTAGGTTCAGAAAATAGTAAGACTGTAATGCACTGGTGAATTATCAAAGCACAAAACAACATAAAAATGTAACTATATTTTTCTTTTTTTTCATAAAACAACACCTAAACTGTTCTTAGCAGTGCTTTAAATCCCTTTCAGAAGCTGATTTTATTCTTTGCTAGACAGACAGCCCAACAAGAGCAGAGTAAGGATTCGCCTCTTTCAGTTGACATAAGAAACTAGCACAGTTTCAGTTACACGCAAATAAGAACAAATTTTGATTAGCTGCAGACTAATTGCTTAGAAAAACACAGTTCAGTACATATGATTGGCTACTAGAACAAATCCCTATACTCTAGCTTCCAGTAGAACACCAGATTTGCTAACTCAGTCAGTCCTACAGCAAAACTCCAATGAATAATGTAAATATGAAACACACTATTGTAAAGTAAAAAGTTTTTTTATTTAATTACATTTTCAAACATCTAAAACTCATTTGGGTTAATTGACTTTTTTCCAGAATTTTTTAAAATTCTCCTAAATTATCTGTGAGTTTGGAATTATTGTTTAAATCTGCCTGAATAAAATATGAGCAATTTTTATAGGTTCAAGTTTAATTTGTTTTATCTTTCCAGGGTTCTGCTTACTGTTATCTCAATAGTAAGTCATACAGAAAAAATGTGTAAGAAAGGGACAGTGTATTTTCACAGTGTATTAAGTGAGCTGGGCTTAATTTGTTGAGGGAATGATATTGCATGTCTTCACACTTCATGTCCTAAGTGACAAAAAATAGGCTGCAGATGTTTGCTGAGGCTGTGAAGGAAACTTTTCATTATTAGTTGATGATCATTCAGCCCGTCAAAGCATGGCTTCAATTAGAGGTGCTATGCTTTCTTCTTTTCATTCATTCACTTTACTATACAAGCTTCTGCTTGCATCACTTTTCATCTGTCTCTGCTAGATCTTACCTTGTAGAAGAAAACCACTTTTCAACAGCCGGGATAAATTTCACCATTTTGGAATCACAAGCTATAACAGATATAAACCAACTCAGACACACATGAATGCATTGGAAGAAGCTGATCAAATTCAAAAAATGTCTATAATACTACATGTTTAATGAGTGCACTTTTAGCAGATTTTGGCTCTGTGATATCCCCATAACTAATTGAACACAAAGAAAAGTTAAATCAAGGTTATTATATAATTCTAATTATCAGTTGCAGTAAAATGTCTGCTTTTGGCTTGAATAAAATCTTAATCACCCTAATAGTGCATGGCTGCAGAGGCTCTTGATACCACGTAGTTCACATTAGTGTAAGACTAGAATTAGCCATGTGACTACAGTCAAGTGATGATCAGGACAATACAAAGTTCAGTATTATTAAAGGGATACTCCACCCATAATGAGCCTTAATCAATGTAAGTGAATAGGAATTACTAACTTTAACCCCTTAATCTGAATTTAACATTGATAACTGTATAGTACTCTGTTTTTGTAGCTATTATACATGATGTAAATATTTTTTCTTCTGTAAAAATGTGTGTTTCTGTTCTGTGTCCTGTTCTGTTTGTATAAGGCAGAGAAGTAGCAGAGTTGCTCTACCATTCTCTTTTTAAAAGCGCCTGTTAACCTGCGTTAGCTTTAGTTAGTTCTGTGTTTGTTCAGTTACCTCTACATGGGCTCAGCTCCACCTCTCTGCCCATTTTTTTTTCTGGGCATGACAAGGTGGTTGACAAGGGTGGAACTGTCCAGTTTGCTTCAATTAAACTCTTCCGAAACCCAAGGGTGATGTCACCGTAGTCTATATAGTCAATGGATGCAACACAGGGTTCTTCCCCATCCAAACACGACTTTCTTTATGCTACAGAGTTCTGTTTTTATCTCATCTGATCACATGACATCCTCTCAATTCTCTGGATCATCCAGATGGTCTCTGACAAACTTTGTATGGCCTTTACATGTGCTTATTTAAGCATGGGGACCTGCATTTTAATCCATGACAACATAGTGTGTTACTAATAGTAACATTTCTTTATGTGATCCTAGCTCTCTTTAGGTCATTGACAAGTCCTCCTGTGTGGTTCTGGGCTGTTTCCTCATAGCGTTCAATATCACGTGTACCCCAGGAGATGAGATCTTGCATGGAGCCCCATGTCGAGGGAGATTGTCAATTATCCATTTTGTAATAATTACAGAGTAATAATTACAACAGTTAAAATCTCCTCACCAAGCTGTTTGCGTATTGTAGATTGGTTCATCCCAGTCTTCTCTAGGTGTTAAATCTTGTCCGTGGTATCCTTACAACACTTAACTTTTTGGTTGCCAACAGAATATGAAGAGCATTTCAAGTCATATTGCAAAGTGTTTCTGAAAATAAATCACCAGTCCCACATTTAAGTACTGGTGGGAGACATTGATGCTGCTCTGGCTGAGGTTTTGCAGCATGTGGTACAAACTCAGCTTTGATGCAACAGGCCATAAGCATGTAATCTTATAAAGTGGCAGATTATATATCTCATTGTTGAGATTGTCCCAGGGACAGGGATGGATGAACATGTTGTTTACAAGTATGCTGTCTTCAGGGCTATTACTCCAACTCAAACACAGCCAATGAACAAACGAACATTTCAAAGGGTATCAGAACACATCATTTTAGCCTTTTGAAATAGATCAGTATAAATTATTATTTTCAACTGTCTTTATTTTTTAAAGAGGAAATAACAATTAAAACAAATATCAAACTTGGCGATAGAAGAAATTTTGATTATGATCCCATATAAAAACAAAACTAACAGGGCTGTAGATGGAAATGCTCTGTTTGTGAAGCTTAACGCCTCAGAGGTCAAAATAAGGGCATTAATTTTTATTTTTTATTTATTTTTTATTTTTTATTTTTAACGTGTCCTGTCCAGCAGTATGCTACTCAGAATTGGTGTCTGAGTACCAAGTACAAGCCCAACAGTTTTACTTTCCCAAGCAGAGTATTACAGCTTCGCTGTAGTACGCCACTTGATGTATATGTATGAAAAATCTTTATTAGTGATTACTGTGGGTTCAATTTCCTGACGTCATGGACATTAAACTGAGACAAGAAGGAAGAAAGGAAGAAGGTGAAGAAAAGAAACCGGACCAGCAGAGGTGCGAACCGACGACACAAGACAGGGAGGCAAACAAAGAAAACAAGAAAACTTCCCAATCCTTCACCTCTGCCGGACGGCAGAGAAATAGTAATACAAAACAAAAACGACAAACTGTACAGAACCAAACCAATAGTTCGGATCTAGAAGAATATACTAAGAATTACACATTCACTACACACAAGCATTGATTAATGAACATAATACAAATGTTTCTGGTAAGCTCCTGTGAACAACTAACTAATGATGATAACCTCAGCCTAAGATATGTCCGTCCTCACCAATGTCCCCACACCCATGTGTGCGCGAGCATGCAGGTCGGAATAAGGTTTCCCCACGCAAGTGATTGATAGCTGGTGTAAGGAACCGTCAATCCGTCCTACAGGAATCGGCACAGACATGGAGGAGGCAAGAGATGTATGCATCCAGGGTCCCATAGAGTACAGAGGCCACAGGCGGATCAGCGCAAGGTCGATCACCCGCCAAGAGGGGAACAGATGGAAGCCCCAGGGGTGCCCCAGTCAATCCAAGGAGGACGTCGGCCCGAAACAGCGGCCGCCCGACACACCGGACCACCCAGGACCCGCCAGACATGCACCAGGCATCGAGAGCCATCATCAACCAGCGGGCAGGAGCAACCATCACCGACGGGGAGTGACGGGGAGTGAAGAAGATGCATCAGGCCAGAGAGCAGCCAAACACCCAACCTGACAGGTAGACAAAGACAGACAGAGACACTCATACGTACCCTCCCTCTCATGCATACACATTCTTACAAATACAGGACATACGAAAAAAGGACGCTATACACTCATTCATACCCCCCATACGTACACTATACTCCATACTCCCAGGCCCAGGGACAGACGCCCCATTAGAGAACCCTGCCCCTGCACCCAGGAGACAGACCCCTTTGCCCACCAGGACGGGGACAAGCAGACCGCCAAGGCCCCCACACCGGCAAGAGCAGCCCACCAGCCCAGGACCCCGACCAGACGGCGTGATGTTCTATCCGGGCTCCGACCCCTGATGGTCCAACGAACAGGGGTGTGGAAAGACCCCCCAGCCTCTCTCCCCCAGCTCAATGTGGTGTTGTTGCGTGTTGTTCTAATGTGCACTTAAAACAGAGGGGGGGGGACATGGGAATACTGCCGGGTACCCCCATCTCCCCCCCCGGGCCCTCAGTGTCTAGATGCGTTTAACCAGTGGGTGCCGGCACCACAGGCGAGGCCCCCACAACGGGGGGGTCCCGCCCCCAGCGCCAATGCGCCACACCGCCAGGTCCCTACATGTGCGTTCCATGTAAATGTTGCAAGTGTAAGTGTCTAAGTTGCTCAATAAAATCGGGACCCAGGCCGCCACCGGGTAGCGAAGACGGAAGCTCCATCCCGCACCCCAGTGACGTGCCCACGTCCCAAGGCCTTGTGAATGGTAGAATGAAGGAGCAGGTGGACAGAGGCATGGGGATGGGGAGAAAATAACTGGGGTGACCATTGCCAACCCCAGGGAGCCAGCTCCCCTGCTGACTCCAATAGGCACCCCCGTTCGGCCCGATCCACCAGGGGTGGGAGGCCCCAGCACGTCAAGTCGGGGCCCACGGCAGCGGCACCCCCGAGCCCCATGGGGGCCCCGGCAATCCACCAGCCCCCATGCCAGGGGCATACCTAAATCCTTCCCAACATTCACACTGCTAACAAAACACATGTCACTAGACACCCAGGTTGAGTTTAGCCCCCCCTCCCCCTCAACGCCCTCCCCCCTCCCGTCCCAAGCGCACCCCGTTAAAAAGAGCGCCTGTGCTAGATGGTAAAAAGCCTCCCCGCCAATAAGAGACGCCCCAGGCACCGCCAGCGTCCGAGGGCCCCCGCGGAGGCCGGAACCCGGCGCACCACCGACTCGGGTACCCCGGACATGCCGCGCCAGGCCCGTGAGCAGACCGAAGTCCCGGGCGGCCAATCCCCAGGCCGACATCCTCCAGCCTTGCTACTACCGCCCGATGGCCGGGTGGCAACAGAACCCAGCACCTCCACCCACCAGCCCACACCCCACCAACCGGTCAGTCACCGTGGAGGCCGACCAACACCGGCCAGAGGCCCCCACCTCAGCACCCCCGCGAGGGCTAAGACCAAGACCCAGGAGCCATGTCCAGTGTCAATATAGCCGATCGGGCCCGGAGACGCCGGCCACCCGCCGCGCACTCTCGCCGACGCCCAGACGCGGCAAGCGGCCACCGGGGAGCAAGCGACAAGAACCAGCCCGGGGAGATGGAAAGGGCAGCAGCGCCCGCCAACCATCGGCCGACCACAGCCCCCCCCAGCCGGCACCGACGGCAGCGCCCCCCCCCGGCCAAGCCCCAGCCAGGGCCCCAGCCGGGGGGCACGCCGCCCCAGAACCCCGAGCCCCAGGCCCAGCCCAGACCCCCCCAGAGCAGCACAGCACCAGGCCAGTAACCCGTGTCCGCCAGCACGACCCCTCTAAGGCGCCGCATGCAGCCACTAGGAGTCACCACACAAAGCCCCCAAAGTCCCACCCCAGGCGAGGGTCACGGCACCTACCGCCGAACCGCAAGCGGACCCACCCCCAAGGACCTCCCCGCAGTCACCACCAACCCTTAAGCTCCACATCGGCAACCGTGTCCCACAGAACGGAATCAAGGGCCCGACCCCACTAGGTGATGGAACTGATCAAGGGTGACCAGAAAGATTGATCAGATGTGGAGGCAGATGCCGTTTCTAGACCAATGTAATCCAGAAGGAGATCTCTATATTGATTAATATTCAGAGTATTTTTATTTTTCCAGTTCAAGAGGATATTTTTCTTAGCGATGCATAAGGCGATGTAAAATAATTGCATAGACTTTGTATCCATGGTAACTTCATCTACATTTCCCAGCAAGCAAACTGTGGGAGCAGGTGTGATATTACATTTCAGACACTTTGATAGATCTTCACATATCTGGTACCAATATTTCTTAACAGGTGGGCAGAACCAAAGAGCATGAATATAATTGTCTGGTAGATTGCTTGTACATTGTAAACAGGTATCAGACGGCGTATAACCCATCTTGAACATCCGTTGCCCTGTATAATGCACTCTATGAAGGATTTTATATTGTATTAATCGTAGATTAGGATTTTTAAGAAATTTAAAGGTTCTTAATGAAATTTGAGACCAGAGGTTTTGGTCAATTGAGATGGACAAGTCCATCTCCCATTTTGAAATAGGAAGGGCTATTGATTCATCTATTCTATTTAATGTTTTGTATATTTTAGATAGCAGTTTGGGAGGGTTAAGATTAAGGAAGTCTAAAACTTTTCCTGGAATTTGTAAATCAACTGTATTGAGCCTAAATTTATTTTTTATAATTGATTTAATTTGTTGGTATTCTAAGAATTTATTCTTGTTAATTCCGAATTGTGTAACCAATGTATTAAATTGGATAAAGTCTTTTCCAATCAAATTATATGCCTCCAGGTAATTCAATTGCCTTTACCAACTCCTCGCCTGGAAGTTGATCATGAGATTTTTTGTTAAATGATTTTATACCGGGTTATTCACAGATGGGTGTAACGCCTGCATGGGGACTAGTGAGGGCTTTGGCATTTTAAGAAATTCCCACCACAAGCTGTCAGAGAGGAGCTGATTTCAATACTTTTAATACATTCATTTTGTTTTATATTTGAGCTTAACAAAAGGTAGATCTGAAAGTTTTATCTTATTTGCATAGACTGTCGTTTCCACATACTACCCTGCACTCATTCGACAATATATCTGTGTTTTACCCATATTGATCGTGTAATTGCAGTCTGTTGGCTAAGAAAGAAAATACATGAACGAATGTTTGTCGGTAGGTCCTAGACCTCCTTTCTATCGTTGGACCCTTCCTCTGTAGTGTTTTTAAGCTGATAACGTCTGCGGCGGTTTTACTCTTTCACAAAGAAACATTTAGATACAGATGTGTCCAGAGATCTAAACCAATCACGGGCGTGATGGTTTTGCTTGGGATCAATTCTGAGAATAAATAATTGATTCTAGGCAAAACCATCATTTTTTATTGTTCTAGCTACCCTTCCAATAAGTGATTATTGCGAAAGGGATTTCCATCTTGCCAGATCATCTTACCACTTTTTTTTAAAAGTGATATTGGACGTAATTTAGCTTAGATAAGTTGCCGTCTTGGTGAGATATGGGTACCTAGATATGTAATATATCCCGTCCGGAGCTGTAAAGCTACATGACTCTGGTAAGAACAGTTGATTGGACAAAGGACTGTCGATTTTAAACAATTTATGAATAGTCTGAAACTCTTGCGTAAGATTTTATTTACTCAATTACCATGTTACAAGAAGTTTGTGAAATGCTGTAGAAATAGTTGTACATCATCTGCGTAATTTATAAACTGATTTTATGTTTCTATTTTGTTGCATTGTATACTTTAACATTTTTTATTTATGCCATGATTGCTGCTGCTAATGGTTCATAAATATAGCAAAGAGTGGAGGGATAAGTGGACAATCCCTGTCTGTTACCTCTCTGAAGAAGACACCTTGATGATGTTTGATTATAGGTCCTAATACATGCTGTTGGTGAGCTGTATAATATTTTTTAACCTAGTTTACAAAAGAATTACTGAATGTGAATTTATTTAAGTCTGCATAATAAAAATTTTACAGTTAACTGTATCAAATGCTTTTTTCTGCATCTAAAGATAACTATATTAGGTTGGACGTTTTTACAGTGGGATTATTCTATTAAAGCTATTAAATCTATGTGAATTTGTTGAAGAGAGCCTCCTTTTATAAAACCTATTTGATCAGGTGGATTATTAGAGGTGTATATATTTCTCTATCCTTATGCAAGAGCTTTGCAAAATATATTTTCAGATCCACATTGATAAGAGAAATGGGGACGATAACCTGGTGGAGACAATAGGGTCTTTTCCTGGTTTTTTTTAATAGAAGATTGATGTAGGCAGAATTCACTGATTTGGTGGTCATTGACCATTTTCCTTTGTTTCCTGCAACATTTTCGTAAAATGGTTGGTGCCAGAATATTCCAGAATTCTTTATAGAACTCTACTGGGAAACTCCATCTGGACCTGGAGCTTTTATTAGGCATGGATTGGAGGGCCTCCTGGTAGTTCAGACACTGTTAGCGGTGAATCCAGGGCCTTTGCTTGACGTCTGAATAGTTCAGGAAGAGTTATTTTATCCAGAAATTGGTACAATATCATTATTTGAAGGGTTTATCTCTGGTGTGTATAAAGTCTCATAAAAATTCTTTGGAAGTGATTGTTTATTTTTTTCAGGGTGTATTTTTATTCCAAAATTTTGTCTTTGATTGCACGTTATAGTTGTTTTTCTTTATTATTTTTAATTGATTAGCTCTAAGAAGCTACCTTGATTTTATTACTATGTTTCTACAGTGTTTATTCTACAGTCTCTGATTAGATGCGTCCTTTTATTAATAATTTCATTTAATTCTAACTTTGCTTTCCTTATTTTTACTTAAGCTCTCTTTATCCAGGGAAGGTTCTAATGATTTAATAGTTTCTTCCTATTCCTGAACATGATATTTTCTGTTCTCTTTTATTTGATGAGATGTCGAAATTATTTTACCTCTAATCACAGCTTTCCCTGCTTCCCATAGAATGGATGGGACATACCAGGGAGTTCATTAAAATTCCATGTATGAAGCCCATCTTTTTCAATATTATTTAATAAATTCTTTATCCTTACGTAATGATGTATTAAATCTCCAATTTTATTATATGAAGGGTTGCAATCGTTATTTGCTAAAATTACAGAAACAGGAGCGTGATCGCTGATCACTATAGGATGTATCTCTGTGTCATGAAATGTCATTCAACAGTGAGCTGATGACTAACAAATAGTCCAGAATCTAGAATAAGAATGATGTACGTTTGAGTAAAAAGTGTATTTTCTGTCGTTGGCGATGAAGCGATCGCCATGCATCGCAGAGTCCATAATCGCTCATGTACTGTTTAAATATATCTATGGATTGCACATTCTGCGTTGAAGTTCCTGCTGTACTGGCCTGTCCTATTTCTTCATTTAGTCCAAAGTTGAAATCTCCCCCAAGAAAAGTGAGCAATCATGTGATTAGCCAGAACCGAGTAGAAAAGTATGAAAGAATGAGGGGTCGTCAAAATTTGGACCATATATACTAACTCTTCATAACGTCTTGGTCATGATTTAAATTGTATTAATATTATAAATATACTCCATGGATCATGTAGCTGTGTTCTATTACTTTTAATGTAGTATTTCTATTATTAATTTGCTACTTCTTCGTATGTCTAGAGTTATAGCATGAGAAAAATATATTTAGGATACTCTGGTGTTTTTAAATTCAATTAGTGTTGAACTTGATTTATGTGTCTCCTGTTGTAAGACGACATCCTGCCTTCAATCTAGTAAGATGGTTGAAATCTAATGGTTTTATCTCTGGGAGCTAGCGCCGCGATATTTCATGTTATTTAATTTTACAGGATTCATGAGCTAAGATAAACCTTAGACATGTACTATCGCCACAGGATTGAATATTAGATGTAATTTTGGTTTGTCCATGGGCGTTGCCAGATTGAAAAAAACCTAGAAGCAGAGATAAAGCGAGGCAATAATGCACCACACAGGTGTGTACAGAATGAAAGTAGGATGGAAAAAAAAACATGAATATAGCTTGATAAAAGTCTGTATGTGTGTGAGAGAGAAAAAGGAATAAAAGGTGTAAAGAGATTTGGTGGTTACAAATGTGAGAAAGAAAATAGAGAAAAAGAAAAAAGAGAGGAAAAAAAAGAAAACCAGCAATCTAGTGACACAGCCCATAGCCCCTACCCACATTTATCAAACAAAGCACACACAGCTCTGCTTGGAGCTGTGCTTTTTTTTTAAACTATAGTTGTTGATTAAAGCTAATTCTGTCTTGGTTCTGTTAAAATATGACTTATTAAAGCCCAAGGAGTAACCTGAGGGTCCCATAAACTAGCTGACCGTATAAATACAGTTTATCCACTCTAACGTAGCCCTACTGCCCTCACTAATATGTTTTTTTCTAATTTGGAAATAAAACTCGCGTCTTCTGTCCAGGATTTCTTTCAGAAACTGATCCATTAACGCTGTTAATTCGTCCCCCGTTTAGCTTCTCCCGCGTCCTTTGACATGTTTCTTTTTGTTTAAAATGTTCAAATTTTTGAACAATTGGTTCGGCGGCGCGGGTGTTGTTGGCGCTTCTTTACCTCCGAAGAGTCGGTGTACCGATGGAAGAGGTTATGTTTTAACCGGTCGTCTGGCAGTGTTCAGCTGGTGTTGAATGTGAACTTTCGCCATGCTACTTCTGCCATCTTCCTCAGCCTGCTCAGGTAATCCCCGAAAAAACAGATAAAAACAAGATTGTACTCATTGATCGGGCCTGGATGTCTAGAATAGGACCACTTGAAGCTTTGTTTTCTCCCGACAGCTGCTTCATCCCCTCGGTGAGTTTCTTAACATCTTCTTTTAGTGTTGATTTTCTGTAAGGAGTAAAGTACCCTGTTGTTGGCTGAACTCAGCGATTCCCTCAGAGCCTGTGAAATTATTTATGCAGAACCTCCACCAGCGCGAGCAAGGGCGTCCAGCGTGGTTTAGCTTCTTGACTATTGGAGTCTCAGGATGTCGCCGTAGCTTCTATATGGGCGAGGCGAGTGGATGTGCTAGCATCGGAACGATGTGCGCTTCTGCGACGGTGTGCTCGTTGTTGTATCCGAAGCAGGTTTCGTGACTTAACCATAACGTTGTTATCAAAGCACTCGTCTAGGTAGCACTCCAGCGAGTCCAATGTTTCTCGTCCCAGGTTGTTCTAGAGGAAAAAAAAAGTACTTGATGGATAGTTTATGAAGCTTGCGTTTGTTCAAATGATTTTCTTATTTTACCTGATGCATTGTATATTTTACCACATAACCGCCATGTTCACCTATGCACAGCTCTCGTGAGAACTCAGCAGCTCATCCTGCACCCCTCTCCTCTCCAGCCAGTTTTCTAACCTGTGAAGTAAGAACCTTAATTTTTTTAATTTTTTTCCCCTGACAAATGAATAAAGATCAACAAGACAACAATGTTTATTAATCTTTTTTGTCTTTTTCTGCTAAATTATAAAATAAATTTTGGTGTTCAAACAGTTATAATCCCTTGAAGAAAGAATTAACCAAATAAACAAAAAAAAGGTAAACAAGGCACAGTAAGAGACGACAACCAAGAAAAAAGGGGGATGGGTATTGCATGAAAGCTTGGGTATCTTCAAATAACTTTTTGTAATGTGCTGTTCTCCATCTGCTACATTACATTACAGCCATTTTGTTCCTTATGGGACCTGAAAGTGACTCAGTGACTGAACTCGGGCAGTGTGAGGTGAATCGTCTCTGTAAGCATGCAGACATTTGCATTCTGACTGAGCTGATACCCATCACTTTATCAGCTAATGCAACTTGACTCTGTTTTGTGTGTCTCTGAGACTTTTAGGGGTTCTGAAATACATAATCTAACCAGTGTTACGGAAGACAAGCTTAAGGTCAGGAGAAATTAAGCAAATGCTAAAAGGGGGAGTACAGGGAGATGCACGAAGAGCATTAGAAAGGAGGAGGGAAAGACACTGGAGACATGTTCTGTGACTAAGGGACGGAAACAGAAATTTAATTACTGTATCTTGACTTAATGAGAGAGAAAACAAATCAAATGCAGAAAAGTGCAGGTACAATGGGGAGAACAAGTATTTGATACACTGCTTATTTTTGAAGTTTTCCTATTTACAAAGCATGTAGAGGTCTGTAATCTGTATCAATTGAACTATTCAACTGTGAAGGACAGAACTTAAAACCAAAATGAAGAAAATCAAAGTGGATGACTTTCAAATAATTAGTTTCCATTTTATTGCATGACATAAGTATTTGATGACCTATCAACCAGTCAGCTCCCACAGACCTGTTAGTTCTTTTTTAAGAAGCCCTCCTGTTCTCCACCCATTACATGTATTAACTGCACCAGTTTGAACTTGTTACCTGTATAAAAGACACCTGTCCACTCAAATAAACTCCAACCTCTCCACAATGGCCAAGACCAGAGAGCTGTGCAAGGACATCAGGGACAAAATCGTAGAGCTGCACAAGGCTGGGATGGGCTAAAGGACAATAGAAAGCAGCTTGGTGGGAAGGCAACAACTGTTGGTGCAACAATTAGAAATTGTAAGAAGTTCAAGACGACGATCAATCTCCCTCGATCTGGAGCGTCATGCAAGAGCTCTCCTCGTGGGGCATTAATGATCATGAGGACAGTGAGGGATGAGCCCAGAACTACACAGCAGGACCTGGTCAATGACCTGAACAGAGCTGGGACCACAGTCTCAAAGAAAACCATCAGTAACACACTCCGCCGTCATGGATTAAAATCCTGCAATGCACGCAAGGTCCCCCTGCTCAAGCCAGCACGTGTTAAGGCCCATCTGAAGGTTTCCAATTACAATCTGTATTGACGGAAGGATGCATGGGGCTGCGCATCGTGAGATCTTGGTCAACAATCTTCTTCTCTCAGTAAGAGCATTGAAGATGGGTCATGGCTGGGTCTTCCAGCATGACAACGACCCGAAACACACAGCCAGGGCAACTAAGGAGTGGCTACATAGGACGCATCTCAAGTTTCTGGAGTGGCCTAGCTACTCTCCAGACTTGAATCCAATAGAAAATCTTTAGCAAGAGCTGCAATTCAGTGTTGTCCATCGAAAGCCTCAAAACCTGGATGTTCTGGAGCAAATCCATATGGAAGAGTGGGCCAAAATCCCGGCTGCAGTGTGTGCAAACCTGGTGAAGAACAACAGAAAACTTCTGATCTCTAATTGCAAACATTTGTCTCTGTCTCTTCCGAGTTCTGTTTGTGTAATATATCAAATACTTATCCATTGAAATTAATTTCTCTTTGTGACTTCAATTTCAATTTTACAAGAAACAAATAATTTACACCAAATGTACCTCCATATGTCTCCCACATGGTAATCAGCACAACTTAGAACACCTGTGCTGTGCATAGGATAAGGAAGGGAGAAAAGACCAGACTGGCTTGTCGCTGTCCCTGGTACTGAACAGAGGAGGAAAACAGGAATAGGCACTTGAACAGGAGCTGTCCGGGGTGCTGACTCTCGAGACAACAGAGACAGGCAGCGGCTATAACAGGTTCATTTTTGTTGTATGATTTTGTACAACAGGTATTGGCCAGAAGAAATTCTTGCTTACAGTCCGGGTTTATTGCATTTGGTTTCATTATTTATTGAAGAAAGAGGAGTAAGAGACAGCAATCAAAGCACATTTACTGTACACAATGCTGGGTCAAATAATTCAGCTTCTGATGAACGTTTTAGAGTTTCAAAATTACTAAATGTTCTTAGAATTATGCAAGCCTCACATTCATTTCAAAGTCAGACGGGGCAAATAAAATAATTTATTATGAATACAAAATACTATGTCTTTCTGCTCTTCTTCTCAAATAGGACTATTGCAAATAATTAGGTTCCCAGTTTCATAAAGAAATACTGCAAATGATCACAAAGACAGGGAAAATACATTTTGTAAACTTAACTTTCTTTATGGCCTGGCTATTTTGACTGTGCTACACTCCCTTGAAATAAGGTTGGAATTCCCCTTGTTTTTTTGCATATACAGTGCAACTGAAACCATATATTTTCTTGTATTTCATATCAAGGCATTGAACCTTATTCTTCCCCACTGGCATTAAATTAGAAAATTCAAATTACATGTAGCTATTCAATTTCTTAAATCTCAAAATAATAAAATCTTTTAAAATATATTTTAACATTGGTTAGGAAGGAGGAAGGTTCTGAGTTTCAGAAATAAACATGTTTGGTTCAAAATATGTGTATCAACCCCAAAACCTAACCGAATGTATAGGAGACATTTAGAAAGGCCATTTTGTAAATATTGCTAAAAAATCTACTTTTAAAAGGCAAACTGAAGTGTTTAAACATACTATTTGACACATTACTTAATTTGTCTCACTGAGTGCACAGTAATGTTAACAGATAAAACGGGTACTACAGTGTCTGGCAGCAGTAGCTATCATTATATTGGAGGAAAAAGGGAGGAACTGGCAAGTCTGAGCCTCATCATTAAGGAATGTTTTGCTGTAGGAGGGAATGGTGCTTCATGAGGAACAAATTTTGAATGTAAATACTGAATCAATATAGACAATGACCCAAAGAACACTGTCAAATAAGTTAAAAAGTAGAATAAAGATAACAAAGCTAGTTGTTTGGGGTTATTTTCCAAAGCAAAATTGGATGCTTAATCTCAGTCAAAAAAATAAATAAAGAGGTGTATCCACTTAATTTAATCGGCAACCCTGACTCATTTACACATGTTCTGTCAGGAGAAAAAGGCCAAATTCCAGCAAGTTATTAGGAATTTCGGAAGAATAACCAAAACACTGTACATATTTTGAAGGCAGTTCTACCAAACATTGTCTAGATGTTTACAAACTCCTGACTAGAGAACATAGTGTAAAAAAATCCCCAAAAAATGTCAGTTTTTATATATTTAGCAAATATATTTAGTTTTGGTAATACTAAATATTTAGTTTTATTTAATGTTGTACTAAGCAAAATGCATTTAAATATACTGCATAAAGGAGCAGTGGCTTTTCATTCTTCACAATAACTTAAGTATAGAACTCCTGGGATGTCTTTCTAGGTCCCTCCAACTGCAGAATTTGTTAGTTTAGTAGCCATGCCCACCTAAAATTTCTGATTAATCACAAAAGATTTTTTGCACAGGACACAAGAGAAACCTGTCCACCAAATATGCATCATAAAAAAAAAAAAAAAGATTTAAGAAATTAGAGCTGCAGGACAAAATAACATCACTGTGTTATTTCAGCCCTGAGAGATACAGTTTCTCTACTCCTAAGAAGTACAGTACTTACCAGCCTCCTAGCTATCAGTCACTCAACCTGTACATTACCTCTCTTTTGGAAGACAGTGACTGCATATACTGTACATCAATGTTTCATTCAATAATGTAAACGTATATTAATAATAAAACAATTTAATTTGTTGAATCCAGATTACAAATGTTCCTTTTTATACCATTAAGTGGTGTGTGGGCTTAGGGGCTTCTCACTGCTTAGTTTAGATTCTTACTTCATGTCTTACAATTCTTTACACCAGGTTACACTCAGAATGCTGCAAAGCTAATAGTCGTCTAGCAAAAACCTTTATTTGAGAGGAACATGATTAAACCATATTCTGTGTTCTGATCGGAGGATCGCTTCTTAACCGTTATTTCTATCTGGAAATTCAAGAGAGTGAATGGTTAAATTACCATCACAAAAGCATACATAATACATAATACATAAATTAGATTAGTTAACAATGAAATATTTATAATAGAAACTTTTAAAACAGATATACGGAGTTATACAAGACTTAAAATCTAAAGTTAAAGTTGAATCTAATGTCAGACTCAAATGTGCCTTTTACATCTGTAATTTAGAATCTTTTTTTTTTTTTAAACCTTTGCGCTTCAGTTTTTTTTTGTCCTTTAAAGCACTTTGCATTACCATGCATATATATATATATATATATATATATATATATATATATATATATATATATATATATATGTATATATATATAACTTGCTTTTGCCTTTACAATAGAAACTAGGAATGCTGTAGCCACTGTAAAGTTAAAGAAGGCCTTTTTTGCACTGGAGGCAAATAATCTTTTCACTATATGAAATGCCCAGTTTGAGCTCCGACTGTATCCTTTAGATAATCAGAAATGCTGGCTCTCATGAGCTGGCATAATACAGGATAAAACTAAAAACACTGTGGTGTGATAACAATAGTGAGAAGCATCAATTTAACGCTGTGCACTGCTCTGAGACTGAACAAAGCACATAATGATTTGGATATGTAATTGAAAACCAGATTAGGGAAAGTAATGAACTTTGGAGATACACAACAGTGAACATTTCTAATGAAATGAATGCCTTTGTTGTATATATTAACTCTGAAGAGGTGTAAGGAAGCCTAGAAGATACTAAACTTGCATAATTAACTTTCAGTAATACCTAATGTATGTGTTATATAATCTGGATATATGTCAAATTTAAAAAAAATGTCAGGGTGTCTTTCAAAGCAAAATAATATATATATACAAATGAAAATAGCTGGCTATGTGACATGAGATTTTGTTTTCAAAACGTATGTAACATTGAAAAAATACTATGCAAAGCTAACTGGATTTGATTTGAAATATAACACATTGTAACTACCTCCCTAAACTTTAATTTTCCCTCTGAAATATAAGTAAATTTATAAAATCCTCTTTGCCATGTGCTAGCACAGTCGTCGGAGATAAGCTGATGTTTTACGTTCTGGCATGCCAATTATGCAATATACATGAAAACTGTCCTTGAAAACAAATGTGTAGTTTCTATGATCTTGTGTGGTCTTTAAAAGTTATGATCCCTTCCTAACTACTATTTAAATAACTAATTAATTCAGGACTGATATTGATATAGATAAGAACACCCAAAGAGATACGGCCAGTTCTGCAGTAAAGGTTGAGATTAAGCATAGCATGCGTTTTATAGCACAATAACACAAATCAAAGCATAAAAAGACAACAATGTGGATGCATACCATGTTGTAGGAAATATGTTTGTCATGAACAATTCCATGAACAGGTTTCCAGAAATTATCTTTTTCTTGGAATTTTCTCCCAATTGATGCTGGTGATCTGGGTAAAGGTTTGCCACAAGTTGTCTTAGCCTTTGTGAGTGTCCTTATTTATCTGATAAGAACCAGACTGACTATTTTGGGTCAATAATCTTTTTAAGAGGAGCACAATGAAACGTGTAGCCATTTTGGCTACCTAGTTGACATTATACCACTGCATAAACTGTGAATAAAACTGTGTAAAATATATTTAGCAGCAAAGATATTTTATTTCACATTCTAAAATGGAGACATTTAAGGATAAGCCATTTCATTAGCATAGTTAAAAAAAATGTTATTTACCAATATCAAATATAGAGAGATGTGGCAAAATGTCATCAGTGCATCCATTCAGGATAGATGTTTATTAAATTTATCTGTTGCAGAATAGTCCAAAAAACTACTGGATGTATTCAATTTGGTTGAGATTATATTTTTAGAAAATTATAGTAAATACAGGTTGCACCACACTTATAGCGTTACAGAGCAGTACAGTGGCATTATTAGGGAACTTTGCTTTATTTTAATTAAAGTGACAGTGTGTAGTTTTACAGGTACATCTTTGAAAATCGGCATTAAAATATTATGTAATAATAATTATATAAAGCACATTAATTGCAAAATATTGGCGATATTGTAAAATATGACTTTAAAAATCAGTTTTAAAATACATAGGCGCGGGTCCTCTTTTCAAGGGAAAGCCATATTAGATGACGTCTTTACTTCTACAAGGGCCCAGACGGACAACAGAGACTGATGTGCTCGTCATGTATCTGCAAATAGATAATTCTCAGGGAATTGAGCGTTTGAAAACAGCACTAGCTGGACCTCCATTGTTGAGTTTCAAGAAACAGATACCGCATGCTTGTGATAATTAAGGTATGGACTGCCCCCTACTGGCCAAAAATTACACTCTGTGCCTTTAAGTTAATGAAAACAAATCAGGCTTTAATCATGAAACAAAAGCAGAGCTCCTAAATGATCAACATCAAAGAGGCACAAATAGCCAGAAGGACATTTTACCACCAAACAGCATTTAGAGCAGCTCTGGTCTTTCCCAGCAATACTCTGTTCACTAAATTTATTCTGAAGAATATTCAAATGGGGACGGTTCATTCAAAGTTTTGCTATCCCATTCTGTGAACACTACAGACATGTCAGTTTATTCAAAATGATAATTTTGCAAAATATTTTTAAGATAACAATTGACAGAAAAGAAGGGGAATGGGATTCTTTTTTATCATTTTAAAATAGGCAAAGGGTTTACCAAATGTTTCCACTGGCTCCTTATATTTAAAATGCAAAATTATGGAAATTAAAAGAAAACTAAGAAACACATTCTAAAGTCCTCCATTAAGTAAAAATGAAGTAAAAATTAAAATAGCAAAACGGTTGGCAGTGTAGGCATCAAAAGGATGCAACTATGTCATATAAATACGCAATATAAATTTCAACTACATATGTACATAGATGTTGATGGTGTTGTTTAATTAATTAATTAATGACTTAATTAATTAATTAATTAATTGCAAGTTATTATGGTCTCTCTTTGGCCTATTTTAAGAGGATATGAAGTCAAACAATCATCTGCAAGCAAACTAATAAAGAGGTACATGTGATTTTCTTAAAAGTACCTTCTCCAAAGTATTACTATTGTATAAAAACAACTTTGTGAATATAAAGCACTTTAAACATTGCTTTTAGAGATAAGGAGGTTGTTGTGACAACAAAAACTAGTTTGCCATGTTGAATTAAAAGGAACCAATAAGAGACAGTACTCACGGCACTGTGGAAAGATTGGCGATGCATTCCAAATATTTATTCACTCAGTGGCACATCTTCTTTATGTTGTAAGTTTAATGTATCCTCAAGGAAGTGTACTGGTTGGACTTAATAGTAAAGTTCTTAATGAAGGTTTAAAAAATATTTTCCATGCTCACAAGTCCTTTGGCTAAGATAAGGAAGGAAAAGTTGCCAAATTGAAAGGCATACAAGAAGGAAGAGAAAAAACCCGAACTTCAGACGCGCTCGATTAAAGACTACTTACTTTGTCGCTAGACATGTTACTTGTTGCTGTACAGCTGCCAATGTACGCACTGTGCGGTGGCTTGAAAGTACGCTACTTCACTGATTTATTTACTTTTTGCAGTTACTCGCAGTGCCGGCCGCGGCAGTCGCGAGTTTAATTTATTAATTTCCTGTTCCTTTAATATAAAGTTTTCCATAACAGTCCCCCCTTTTTATCATATCTCAGTGATAAAGAAACAAACAAAAAATAATAATTAAGAATGACACATTTAGAAACTAACACTATTGGGAGAGCAGGCAGTAGGAAAAATAACCCTAAAAAATCAAGAACAAATTATCTTTGGCATTACAAGTCACAGTAAATCTTCTGAACAAAATTATCTTAATCTATACATCCTTCTTGATTACATTATCTGATCTATCCATTCAAAAACCCACGGGCGTAAGATAAACCACCTCCAACCTATGGTTGTGATATTGCGTCTCTCATGATGACTTTGTGGGACAAAATAATGCAGTGGCCACTATGCCCCCTAGGTGGCCTTTCTGTATGGCTCCTCATCAGTCAGGATGCCTAATAAATAATTGCAAAACAGAGAAAAGCACAAAGTTAGGCAGTATCAGTCATGTACACAATAATAAAAAAGAAATTCTTTGCACAAATTGAAATGTGTACTCTTCCCTTAAATGAGGCTTGCATCCACAGTGTGAACCCCAAAATCAAAGATTGTAAGTCACTCATTGCCCAGAGCAACAGTGAGCCTTTAAATATGTTACACAAAAAACAGATCAGTAGTAATCAACTATAATAATATCCATCACCAGTTTTATATGAAAAACGATAATAAGCATAACTCAACAAATTACCTATTACTCAACCGCACTGTTTAAAAAGAGGAGTTCATTTTCACTATTAGCAACCATGCCTAATTACTACCAGATCTATGAAATAAAAAAGTCAACTAAAAAAAAACGATCTGACAAAACAAAGAGTGCTAAAACAATTCAAGAAGCAAAAGATCATGCTCTGATCTCACATAATTCAGTAAAATCTAAATGTTCTACTTCAGTTTCTCCAGTGGCACTACCATATCATACACTTAAATTTCTAAAACACAATTTCAGCTGACCAAATTAAAAAACAAAACATACAAACAAAACTACAATATACACTTGAGATTGAACACTGTTGGATGGTGTGGGCAATCTAACTTAAATGTTAGTCAGATCAGATGGTGGATTTTAGGAAAAATGCATGTTAACCACTTTGATCATCTCACTAGTGTTTAGGTGGTTCATCCTTCTGCATTGAAGAGAAAAACTGGCTAACATGGAAAATAAAAACAAAGCCTTAATCAAATAGAACCACTAAAATATGAATCTTTTTTATCTGAAATGGGAATCTTTTTAAAAACCACACAACATGGCTAATTTTGACAAAGTAGCTCAGATTGTGTTACATTATGAAAGCATTGTGCCCATATCCTGATCAGGTGGCTAAAAATATCCAGATTTTTTACATGTTAATTTTAGCCTGGTCAATCATCTAAATAGTCTCATCTAAATACAAGTTTTATAGTATCATAGATTTTGTTCCGTGGCCCAAACATATGAACACACTGACAACTGAAAAGATTTAAGTACACATGAAAATAATATATGAATGTCTTAAATCAGCCTCTTATAGTGTTTTTCCACTAGTACCTAATTGGCACAGCTCTACTCGGCCCCACTTGGCCCTACTTATCCTTACTCAGCCGTGGATGGTTTTTCACTGCACGGATCAGACCAGCTGGGGCCATCTCAAGTGGGTGGCCTTATCATATGCTCACATGTTGAAAGAGATTCTAGAAGAAAAGACGTCTCCTTTGCACACCCCTAATCCCAAATAAGAGAGCTGAATTATCAAAACCGAGTTCAATAATCGGAGACCAATGAGTAGTCCTGCTGGGTCTAAGATAAAACTTCATAAGCTTATTGGAAACTGAAAAATAGCCTGCATTTGTTTAGAGCTTCTTCAGCCAAGGGACTACAAAGTCATTTACACTACATTCAGTCATTCTGTCATTCACACAATGATTCACATGCTGATGGTAGTAAGCTACATTATAACCACAGCTACATAGACACTACAAAGACCCTAGTGCACATTCACCGAAACAAGGCTGCCATACACAGGCACCACCAAGACCTCTGACCACCACCAACAGGCAAGGTTGGCAAGGACACAACAAAGACCAAGAGGGGGCCTGGGGTTTAAACAGGCAACCCAAACACAAACCACAGCCACAGCCACTCCACAACACAGACACAACAATAATCACATTTGTTTGAGACCATATTAGCTTTTTTCTTACAATAATTTTGATTAGGATAAATAACTTACTTGTTAATTGTTCTAAAAGTAAGAAGTAAAAAGGGAAAAAATAAATGAACCTTTTGTATATATAGCTGGGAATTATTGAGGAATGTGAACTGCAACAAAATATTAAAGTTTGCTGATCAAATGAAAACTGAACATTTTTCTTTTAAAGCTTTTTTGTTTAAAAAAGTAAAACTTGAAATATAAAAAGTCATTTTCTCAGTAGAGGCTGACATTTCATGGCATCTTACCAAAATGCACATAACAAACAAATGACAGGAGCCAGGATTCATTTTAATGGGAAATACATTTTGAAAAGACTAAACTGATCTTCACAGTTTTCCTCAACAAATTTTCTATAAATATTTCTACTATGTTACAAATAATGCTTAAGATATTCAAATATGTAACTTAAACAAGCTTCCAATGGTCAAAAGTACAAAAAAGAAATGACATAACTTAATAATTTTTTTAAGCAATCAAACAAGTGGAGGAAATTGGTAGTAGCGAAACAATATAAGTTCATCACAAGCCACTCAAAGAGAGCAACAAAATGTAGAAAATGTTTCACTTTACAAAGCAGATGTCAGAATAATTATGGAGAAGAGAGAGTATAAAAACTGGGTAAATAAAGGACATTCAGTGTTAAGTCTCTTCAGCCAATTTGTCTTAGACATAAGTTAGCTCTAAATGTGGTGGCAATCGCCATCACAATAATTTAAACAAAATCAACAAGAAATTAAGCAAAGCCTAGTCTATTTCAGACTGTCAACTCAAATTGTGCTGCTGCCTCAACCATGACTTTTCTCACACTCTGCTGTACATATCAAGTACACCCTGATGATTTGGGCATTAAGTTTGGCTGCTTCAGCCTACTGCTTTCTGCATTTCATGCACTGATGGCTGCTACTGCTGCCCAGCATTTGGTTCTCTTCAGCCTTTTCACCGCCCTAGTTTCCCCCTTGAGCTCTAAGGTCAGAGACCCTTTCCACACATCCTGAAATGTGGAAGAAATGTAAAAAAGTAAAGATGTACTCATCCCTTCAAAACATATTGAGCAGCATGGGTATGGAGTGATGAAAAGAGAGCCAGGACGCCAAACTGAAACATACACTAGATTAGTTTATAAATATGTATTTAAACATCTACATGTGAGTTGTCTGACTGAAAATGGAAATCATATAAAATAAAAGCCAAGGCCTAATACTGGTGTTAGATGTGCATGACCTTTAAGGTCTCAGGCAACACTGCATGAAAAGCTGTCATGCCAATAAAATCAATACTACCTCATTAGATTGGCAAATCATAATAACTCATAGCAGTTTAATGCGCAATGCAAAATTTAACCCAAACCTGAATTGAGCGAGAGGTTGGCTTGTGAGTCAGTTTTCTGACAGAACACAATGTGATGAGATGAGTCCCCTTTTCATCCTTTTTTTCAGAGGAAAAATGTGTCGGATCTTTGAAAGAGAGGAAACAGACCATTTAGGGTAAATGAAAATAAATGAAGGTTTGTTACTTCAGCAAAATAATGGACATCTTTAAGCACAACTTACCAACCCACAGATTTTTTTCTGTTCCCTGCAGTTAAAAAAGAGCAATCTATTTTCTTGTGAACAAAACCTCCTTAAAGAAACACGCAAGAAAACAATTATCATATAAATGGATTCGTCTCAAATCAATATTAGAAAGTATAATTAAATGGAAAGTCTGTCTATCCCCATGGTAAACGTGCCTGTCTTTCAGCTCTTTTGAGGGATCTATCAGCTTTGGATTCTAAACCTCATTTGGATGAAATGCCGTAGCTAAAATAAGTTACACACATCATACTTTTGCCTTTGTTTGGCTGAATGTAGAGATTTAAAAGGCTTTGATCTGTTCTTACATCTGGAGGGCAGTTAGAGTTGGTCGTCTTAACTGTCGTATTATACAAACTGGGAAATTTGTCACAATTTGAATTCTGAATCTCAGAATAAATACAGCCAAAAATTAAAAAGCTAAAGATTGGCACGTTAACTAATAAAAGGAAAAGAACACATAAAAATGTTGTCTTCATAGTAATTAGGGCCACCCTATGGAGAAAAACATACCAAACTTTCCTTTTTGACGTTGTGTAAATATGCATCTGTATGCTCTAGACCATATGTATTTTGGAGATTGCTATAGCATAGCTCTTAAAATATGTCATGTTTTGAAAAAGTACAGAGGCCTTTTGTATACATTATAAGAAGCCCCAAAATGGAACTATAACTTGAACTGTGGAAAAACCAGATTAATATGACTTTAGCAGTCCACATACAGTATACAACCATCATCCCTGATGGTTATACACACATCCCTGCAAAAAAATACATTGCTAGAATATATTATATTAGTGATCCATGAAGTAGCTGTGCATATATCACTTTTCTCCAAATAATTTGGCCATGTTTCACTCATGAAAGTTTAACTATGCTAAAGTTGTAGCAGTCAAAGCACTCAAACTCTGTAATCTACAGTTAGTTTCCTCGCAACAGCAGATTGGGCCCCAACGGGTCACTAAAGAGTAATGCTAAACATCAATTCATTAGAAGGGATATTTAAGCAGTTGTATATTCATATAGTCAGACTGCAGTTGCAGTCAAACATGCTCTTTGGCTTTATTATCACTAAAAACTTAGCTCTTCTAAAAACAAAGATGAAACAGAATTACATAAGAAATATTATACTACTGCTCAAACACTTAGCAACACAATTACCTGCACCTGATTTTCTCCGTTAGAGTTCATATGAATTGTTCAGAATCTTGGCTTGACTGAAGCTGAAACTGATAGGAATCTTTAAATGTTGGTATTGATTACTGAGATGCAAAAATACCCTCCAGACCAGATCAGTTATGTATTCCATAATTTACTTCCATAAGATACTTTTTACATTTTCCCTAAATCTTAAGATCACATCACAACATATTATAGCTATCAGCTTACTGTATAGTAAATTGAAATCGCTATAGTACAACATTCAGACTGCTGGCAGGTAGACATTCCCTAGAACATTGATAATCTCTTGCTCAAACAAGGCTCCACTTTGCTCCCAGTTTGCCAGCTTTTCACCTTGAGCAGATGTTAGCTTCCCTGTCCTCATTAATCCATCTTATATTACAGTGGTCTTACATTTGGAAAAGGAAAGACAGGGGGGTGGGGGAATGTAAGTTGGAAAAAGGCTTACGTACATTTAATGATTACCTTTCACAGAAAACAATACTGGTCAATTCTGCACTTATATAATAAAATACCATAACATAATTTAGTATTTTGAATGTTAATATCCAGACATATTTTACCCTTTCGCAAGCGGCTGTTATATGATACTTTCCTTGTCAGAGTATGTCATGTACATGAGTAAACTGGCATAAGGAAGTAATTGCTTGGCACTGTACTAGTAAATCCTTTAAAAAGAAAATATTTTATATGTTATCCTGTAAAAATAGAAACTCTGCGTTTTAACAAGAAAATAAAGTTATGATTAACCCAAAGTCTTATGGCCACAACTTCACAGTTATACAAGACACACAGCAAGTGTCTGTTGTTCCAGTAATTTTATAAAATACAGCATCTTGGAAGACGTTTCACCTCTTATAAGAGGTGAAACGTCTTCCAAGACAAATTACCAAGTCCAGTTGCGTTTGATTGAAATTTCCTTGAGATAACCATGACCTGGATGAATGATAATATTCACAGGCTTATGTTAGAACAATTTTTTCTTTATCTATTGATCAATCACCATAGTGAGTGATCTGATTTAGTATTATGGGTTTGCAAGATGGCACATTTAGAGCTGATTGCCTCTCACAAGATGGTTCCATAAGCGTACAATCAGCAACTAATGTTTTGCTGTTATAAACCATTTTAAACCTAGTGTTCTGTAGCAGTTTAAGGGGTTAAAATACTGCAAAAAACAAACTGATGATTAAAAGCAATATTTAAATTGGTTTTACTAAACTAACTTATCTCTGCCCAGACACCACTTATTTTTGAACAATTCCTAAGAACCAAGAAGGTCTTAGATGAATGAGGGAAGTGAGGCCGTGTGTTCAGAAGAGCTTTTGTAAGCAGCAGCGCTGGTAAGGAACACCTTCTGTGGTTGCCCACTCTGCTAGCAGCAGGGGAGAAAAAAGGAAGTTGCTTCTTGGCTAGTGGCTGAGAGAACATTGGATCAACTGGCACACTTTAGCTTGTACTGTAAGATTTTGTCTGCAGGATGTCAGGGCAATGTGTGGGGGAGCATGCTTCCCACTCTCAGCAATGTGCAAGAGAGAGCATTGGGCTGCTGTGACAGGGAAGCAGCCAGGGGCCAAGGCTTATTTCTACGCCTGGAATATAGTTACCAGATGCACTAGCAGTAGACTGTATTTGTACTTTGGAAGTGGGCTTCTGGTAAGAAGCAGTATCTCCCTTCATCAACAGTAAAGAGAGAAGTCCCCTCCAAGGTAGCAGAAGGGGGGAAGGTCTAGAAATGCAGAGGTCCCATCTGGGACAGCTACAGAAAAGGGAAAGTGGTTGTTCTCCACCTAGGGTTATATACTTCCCATTACATCACAAAGCTTCCGCTCCAGAAACTCTTCCTCTTCCTCCTGAGCTAAAAGTAGGTTAATGCAGTGCATTCTGGGATGAGCAGTTTTTTCTGCCACTCTCTTTCTTCCCTGTAGCTCAGTCATTCAAGGCTGGAGGCACAAAAGCTAAATCTTCCAAACTCAGACTGCATTCTTAAGAAATACACTCTAATTGGTGTGTTTATAGTTGATCTTCTTAACTTTTTCCACACTACTGTTTTTAGGTGAAATTGTACAGAATCACAATATCCTATTGTTAGATAAAGAAGTGGGAAAAAAGTGGAGATTGGACAGGATGGGATTAACCACAACAATCAAGTAGATTACTGGATGATGAAATTTAAAAGTTAACACAAAGGTGAGTGGGTAGACAAGAGGTCACAGAATAATACATGTCAATGTTTACTGCAAAGTGGAATTGAAAAATGTTAATATATAAAAAAAATTAGAGATAGTGCTTTGTGAGATTATAATTAAATTTATAACTCCAATTATAGTAACTACAGTTTAGCAGTGTTCAAATCCGACAGGGTCAAATTCAGGACAGATTTTCTTTATATGCCATGGCTTTGTCTCTTAAGCTTTCACTTTGGTCAGTGCTCCATCCTCTAATATTATTTTTTGAGCCTGTAGCAAGAACACAAATTATCCATAGACAAACAGACACTATTGTATCCATGACAAAATGATTAATTTTCAAAAGAACAGTATAAACATATATTCATGTATGACTAAAGTTTGAATTAAACTGAATGCATGTTTTTATGTCCTAGCATCTGCTGAAAGTTTTGGCTCCTGATAGCCCTCCACTGAACAGACTGGAATGAGAGAACCTGAGTGGTAGTGTTAATTTTTGTTGACGAAAACGAAACAAAAATAAAAAAAAAAAGCTTGGAAAAAGACATAACTAAAAAGATAACTAAATTGATTGACATTTTTGTCAACGAATAAAAGACGAGACAAAAACCCACGATGACGAATATCCAATCAGAAGGAAAGATGCAAGAAATAGAAAAAAGGACCACTCAACAAATTGAACAGGCGGGACTAGGTGAAAAGAGAACCAATCAGAGTCCACCTTGTTCAGTGATGACGTTAGTTTAACCTTTTTAAACAAGCTCACGGGAAGCCAAGTCAACTGAAGACGAAGGCATGGAGAAGAAACCAAGGAAAATGTCAACAGCAGGTCGAAAAAGACGGGGAGTAGGAATGGACTCATTTTGCTTATGACAACAATGAAAGCAAAACAACATGCAAAGAGTGTGGAGCTGTGTTCCGAGGGAAGAACACAACTAACCTGAAGAGGCATCTGCAGACCGGCAACTTCGCCATTTTCTCCGAGGTAAATCCAGTTAGATGTTGTACATGTGACGACCCAAAAACTAATAGCTAGGCAAATATAATAAACGCCGTTCAGCTACGTTCCAGTCCATTTGGAAGACCACGGGGTGTCATCTAGTGTTCATATCTATGACCTCTAAGCTGAAACTGCCCTGTAGATTCAGACAGCCACATAATGTTTCAGTGGCTGATTTCTGACTTCTGTGTGGAATAATTTTCCAATCTGCTGCAGACGACAGTGATACGTGTAATGTGTGCAAAGGAGCAGAGACAGATATCAAACATATGTAAAGCATCCTCTATATCCTCTGCCAACCCTGCAAGCACCAATATATATATATATATATCTTTATATATATATATATATATATATATATATATATATATATATATATATATATATGTATGTGTGTGTGTGTGTGTGTGTGTGAAAAAATAATTCAAAAATATTTGTCTAATGACAATTATATTCCCTTATATGTGAATGTGTGTCTATTTCTAATTCTTCATATGTTTTGCATATTATTCACTTTTTGGTGTGGTAGTCCTAAAATGTGTCCACCAGTGCAAAAAGATAAATAATGTCATTATTTAATTCAGAAAATGTTGGACAGATGAGATAGATAAGCCCAAGGCATATTAATTTGCCCCAATTATATTTCCACATCAAACATACCTCGAAAAATTCAGAATTGTTATTTAAATACTATACACTATTTTCAATGATCAATCTATGTAAAACGATAAAAAAAATATTCAATACTTAAATTGCATGGTACCAAAGGACTACCTCAAGATGAACAGTTCCAACACTGCATGGAAATAGTACAATTATGAAAATATTTGAGACAGAACTGAACTTGTGTGCAGTCCATGTGTTCCACTGCTGTCTTCTGTCCTTCCTGTTTCTGGAAGGAACCCAGCACCCTGTTTATTAATTTACACTCCTAAATAAATAGTTTTGCCGTGCTCTATACAGTAGTAGAAAAACTGCATTAGAAAAAAATGTGTATTCTTGTCGACTAAAATTGCTGGTTATTTTCATTGACTAAAAGTAGTAGAGTAAAAGAGTAGTAAAGGCTCAAAGTATCTTAAAAAGTATATATAGAAATACGTTGGGTGATAAACTAATTTTAGCCTCCCTTTTTTTTTTCAAAAAATAATTAAATCCAAATGAAATAACATCCAAAATGTATCCGTTGACTTGCAAAGGACTGGCAACCCGTCCAGGGTGTATCCCGTCTCTCACCCTTGAACACTGAAGATAGACACCAGCTCCCCATAAAACCCTTTGAGGATCAGCAGTATGATGGATGGATGGAGGGATCTGCCGGCAGTTGGAAATTTAAGTACAGTACAAAATTCAGACGTTTTTTCTTTACTGACCATGTCACAAAAAATTGCCATTTAACAGGTTTTCCCAGCTGATGATGGGTCAGTCATGAAATACAAGCTCGCATTCACAGTAGTTAATTCAAACGCGTAGTAAGAAGATAGTTTTGTTGTTTCTCACTTGACATGAGAAACATGTCCATGCCTTCATCATCTCGCGAATCGAGTATTGCAATGCCCTCTACACTGGACTTAATCACTCCTCAATTGGCTTCAGCTGGTACAAAACGCTGCAGGATGTCTCCTCTCCAACACCTCAAAATGCTCTCACATCAGCCCAGTCCACTCTCTTCACTGGCTCCCAGTGCGGTTCAGGGTGGAGTTTAAGATCCTGATGGTTGTGTTCAAGGCTATAAATGGTTTAGCCCCTGTATATCTCGCTGAGTTGGTAACGGTTTACCAACCAGCTAGAACTTTGCGCTCCTCTGAACATACCTCGCTGGCCACGCCCAAGTACAAATATAAAAAGTTTGCAGGCCAGTCTTTTGCCGTCCAAGGCACTTTCGGTAAAGCTTCAAAGGTACACTGAGTTCACTGATTTTAAATCACAGTTGAAGACACATCTTTTCAGACAAGCTTTCGACACGTAGCCAATGACTCGATTGCTGTTTTTATGTAATTTTGTGCTTTTTTATCGCTGTCTACTGTGGTTCTTGTTTTTATTTGTGATTTTAGTTTGGAAAGCGCCCTAGGCACCTTTCTGGCTGTTGTAGGGCGCTATATAAATAAAATTTGATTGATTGATTGATTGTTGCCTCAGAAAGGCAAAGGACAAGAAAGAATTTCTATATAGCTGTTACATAAAGATAGCAGAGTGAAGTCTCTGTGAATATTATGAAAATGGGAATAACACTCTTTATATAAATGAATATAAAAAAAATCAAATGAGTTTGGAAAACTGTACAGCTTCAAATGCAAGATTCAGCAAGAGGTCAGGAATGTACTATAAGCTGTAAACGTTTTCTGCTGTGTCTCTGAGTACCAATATCTATATTTGTAGATAGTCAGGTAGAGATTAGAACTAGTAGTTAAGCTTATTTCAAAGAATTTTCATGCTGCAGTCGTGCCTTCTGGGTAAACCAAAGGAATGTAGAAACAGATAAGAAAAAAAAAAGAAATGAAAATGAGAAGCAGAAAGTACAGACAGGGCATATAAATGTTGATAATTTCCCTTGAACAGATAAATTATAGCTGAATGTCATGCTGTAGAGGAACAAAGAGTTAGTCCCTGAATCTTTTGGGGTCGTTCACCAATCCAGAGTTACTTTGTGCTGTTCAGGAAAGATGGGGTGTTAAGGCTATATTATGAAATGTGTAAAGCAGCTACACTGCCACTGAATGGATTCCTACATAGGATGTCACAAATAGCTTGTAGGGGGGAGAAAGGAGATTTTTTTTTGAAAGGCATGTCTTCTAAGACAAACATGTTAATCATCGGTTATGCATCTGTGCAGTTGCTATCTCTAGCTCTGACACAAATATTGTAAACTGCCAAGTTAGCAGTTCCTTTCTTTTTTAGTATACACCAAAGTTGAACCAAAAGAGTTAAACCGAATATATTTTAGAGCTAGAAAATCCCAAAGTTTTGGAAGTATTAATCCATTGTCAAGGTCATTGAAAAATGCACTTTTCTGAAGCATAAATAGCCTTTTGATCTATCAAAGCACAATGTGCACCCCCACAAATGGATGATGCATCTTTTTACCACATCACTTGGAAGTTTTTTTAAAGCTGTTTTCTTATTAATAATGGGTTGCATTACTTTCATAAAATAAATCTCCTTTGGAAGTATGTTGAATGTTTCAACCAAAAACATAGAACACAAGTAAATGGACAGAGTGACCACTTTGCTAAAAAGATTAAAGCAAACGGGCTTTTTTAACCACACACAGTCAGAGGTTAAAGTACAGAATTGTATTTTTAGGGATACTGTGTTTTGTCACTGGGATGGTACCCTCAAAGATACCATTTTGTACCCTTAACTGTAGGTTGATATTTATACCCCTATAGTCTGTACCTTTTATCAGGGACACCATGTGCAGAGTTTTCAGGTCCCTATGGTAAGGTTATGTTTTCTCCTAGGATGCTTTAGGCATTTTCAAAAGACACACTGTGGGGGCATATTAGGGTAGTACTGCTGGCACAGTCTGATTTTAGAATGCACTGTGGCAGCATGGCAAAGCGCAAAAATGGCCGCAACGCTGGTCTTATGAAGATCATGCCTTGGTGCAACAGAGAGTGATGTCATAATTTGTGAAATGTGCACTGAACTCTGGCCTGCAACATCATTTAAAATGCAAGTAAACATGTGGAGTTTTGCAGTTGTAAACCCTATCAACTAACAATGACAAACTGAAGTGATGCAAAGGTCTTGGAGCATCTGGCACTTAGAGCTGAAAACCAGATCACCAGACAGTTTACAGGGACTTACACACAGCCACCTTTTGGAGCGGCTTGCAAAAACAGGATAAAAATAAGTTTGGTCCAAGTTAGTCTGTTAGGAGTCCGCTATTGTGTGTTGTGTTTCCCTTACTTCTCATTCCAGGGTGGTGGGCCGGCGCTGCCACAGGTGTTTTCCATCTGCCTCATCATGGGCTCCAGCTTATAAGGAGGGCGACTCCGTAAGGCTGGTGCCAGATTGTTCTCGCTCCTCGCGTGGTAACGTGGCTAATTCAAGTCAACAATTAGAAACTCTGAAGATCAGAAGCGCTGAAGGTTTTCCTCTGCAGAGCTTTACCTTTCTGTGTCATCTTCCAGGTCCGATCCCGCAAACTCCACGTCACCCATCACTGATTCGGTGGAGCCACCCGGGTCACCTCGGATTTTCCTGGTCAGCCTCCATCGTCCGTTCGGCAGATTCACCTGTGCTTGTCGCCATCACCTGCTGCCCTCCAACCCGGCCCTCTGAAATCCAACCTGCAGACTCCAACACCTCCCAGACGTTCAAAACTGAGCTCACGCCGTCAACGTCCTAAGTCCTCTGTTTCCCCTCTCCTCCGTTCCTGGTCCTGTATCCAAATAAACCTTTTGTGTCAAAATTGTTTCGCTGCAGTTGTCGTCACTTAAGAGTCTCAGTAAGCATGACAGAACAATCTGGCCAAACTGACTCTGTGGCGCAACTCCAGACGGCCCTTTCTCAGCAGGGAACCCTCGTCGGACGGCACGAAGCAATTCTTCAGGATATCTCCCGTCAACAGACTGTCCTAACGAATACTCTCAGTCAACTTTCCAAACAGGTGTTCGAGCTAAGCCGTCAGAACAGGGACTCAGCCGCGCAGCAACCGGCAGCGGTGCAGGACGCAGCCGCAGCATCGACCTCCGCTTCCGCCACTCACGCGTCCCGGGAAGTGACGTCACCGACTCCAGAGGTTTTCTCCGGTGAGCTTAATATGACTCGCGGTTTTCTACTGCAGTGCTCTTTAATATTTAATACTGCGCCACGTTCATTTCCGACTGATGCCAGCAAGATTGCCTATGTAATTGGATTGCTCCGGGGTAGGGCCTTACAGTGGGCCCAAGCCTTTGTTGCAGGAAGTCCCTGAGAACAGACTTTATGTAAAAGCGGAGAAATGCGAGTTTCATGTTCCTTCTGTTACCTTCCTGGGTTTTGTCTTTGCGGGTGGTCAGATCAGGACTGATCCCCAGAAGACCAAGGCAGTCGAGGAGTGGCCCGTTCCGGAGTCACGAAAACAGTTACAACGGTTCCTAGGCTTCGCTAACTTTTATCGGAGATTCATTAAGGACTTCAGCATCATTGCAGCCCCTCTAACCACGCTCACATCCATTAAAAGACCGTTTTCATGGACCCCTGAGGCTGATCAGGCATTTACGTCTCTCAAGAAACTATTCATTAAGGCTCCCATTCTGATTCATCCTGACCCCAAGATTCAATTCATCCTCGAGGTAGATGCTTCAGAAGAGGGCGTAGGGGCAGTCCTGTCCCAACGTTCTCCTTCCGACCAAAAGTTACACCCCTGTGCGTTTTTCTCGAAAAGATTTTCATCAGCAGAGAGAAACTACGATGTCGGGGACCGGGAACTTCTCGCTATTAAGCTAGCTCTCGAACACTGGCGACACTGGCTAGAAGGCACAGACCTACCAGTAATCGTATGGACAGACCATAAAAACCTGGCCTACATTCAATCTGCCAAGAGGCTCAACCCTCGTCAACACAGATGGTCGTTGTTCTTTTCACGCTTCAATTTGGTCATATCCTACCGCCCTGGCTCCAAAAACCTAAAACCGGATGCTCTCTCCCGACAGTTCAGCCCAGATTCCACTCGAGAGGAACCCGACCCCGTCCTACCATCCAAGTGCTTCATAGGGGGTATTACCTGGGACCTCGAACGGGCTATCCTCAACGCACAAACCACTGCTGAACCTGATCCTGGAGGGGGACCTCCTAACCGTTTGTTTGTCCCCACCTCGCTCAGAGCGAGAACTATTCAGTGGGGGCATGCTTCGAAGCTTTCATGTCACCCAGGTGTTAGTAGGACCATAGGTCTCCTCCGCCGCTACTTCTGGTGGCCGACATTAAATAAAGATGTAGCGGAATACGTCGCTGCGTGTCCTGCCTGCTGCCAAAGTAAGCCCACCCACAGGGCTCCCACAGGGCTACTCCAGCCTTTACCTGTTCCCTCTCGTCCTTGGTCCCACATTGCATTAGATTTCATCACTGGTCTACCCACGTCCAATGGCAAGAAAGTCATTCTCTCCATAATCGACAGATTTTCTAAAGCCTGTCACCTCGCAGCCCTTTCCAAACTTCCATCGGCTGGGCAGACGGCCCGGCTCCTCATTCAGCATGTAATCCGTCTCCACGGTATTCCCTATGAAATCCTTTCAGACCGCGGCCCCCAGTTCATCTCTCAGGTGTGGAAGGAGTTCTGTTCTACGCTCGCAGTTAAGGCTCGTCTTACCTCCGGCTATCACCCCCAAACCAACGGCCAATGTGAGCGACTAAATCAGGAGGTGGAGAATGCTCTGCGGTGTTTATGTGCCCAAAACCCAACCAGCTGGAGTCAGAACCTAGCCTGGATAGAGTATGCTCACAATTCGCATATTTCATCTGCGACGGGCCGATCCCCATTTGAAATAAGTCTTGGTTATCAGCCTACTCTGCTCCCCCCCACCCATCCTGAACCTGCAGTCTCCTCAGCTCAATCTCTAATTCGTCACTTCCGTCGAGTTTGGGCCCAAACCAAGACAGCCTTGCAACGTACCGCTGCACAAAATAAACGAATGGCGGACCGGAAACGCCGTCCCGCACCTATCTATACCGTGGGTCAACGGGTTTGGCTATCCTCAAAGGATTTCCCGATCAGAGGCTACACCAGGAAATTGTCACCTAGGTTCATTGGCCCATTTCCCATAGAGACAGTCTTCAGCCCTTCCGCTGTAAAGCTGAAACTTCCACCGCACCTCAAGGTCCATCCTGTATTTCATGTGTCCCAAATTAAGCCTGTCCTTTCCAGTCCCTTGTGCCCGCCTCCCAAGCCCCCTCCACCCGCCCGAACCGTAGATGGCCATCCTGCTTACACCGTCAGACGCATACTGGATATCCGCTCCCGGGGTCGTGGCCGCCAGTATCTGGTTGACTGGAAGGGCTATGGTCCAGAGGAACGGAGCTGGGTCCCAGCTTCATTTATCCTGGACTCGTCTCTCCTCCGAGCCTTCGAGGCTTCCTGTTCCGGTCGTCCGCCAGGTGGCGTCCGTTGAGGGGGAGGTACTGTTAGGAGTCCGCTATTGTGTGTTGTGTTTCCCTTACTTCTCATTCCAGGGTGGTGGGCCGGCGCTGCCACAGGTGTTTTCCATCTGCCTCATCATGGGCTCCAGCTTATAAGGAGGGTGACTCCGTAAGGCTGGTGCCAGATTGTTCTCGCTCCTCGCGTGGTAACGTGGCTAATTCAAGTCAACAATTAGAAACTCTGAAGATCAGAAGCGCTGAAGGTTTTCCTCTGCAGAGCTTTACCTTTCTGTGTCATCTTCCAGGTCCGATCCCGCAAACTCCACGTCACCCATCACTGATTCGGTGGAGTCCACCCGGGTCACCTCGGATTTTCCTGGTCAGCCTCCATCGTCCGTTCGGCAGATTCACCTGTGCTTGTCGCCATCACCTGCTGCCCTCCAACCCGCCCTACTTGAAATACAACCTGCAGACTCCAACACCTCCCAGACGTTCAAAACTGAGCTCACGCCGTCAACGTCCTAAGTCCTCTGTTTCCCCTCTCCTCCGTTCCTGGTCCTGCATCCAAATAAACCTTTTGTGTCAAAATTGTTTCGCTGCAGTTGTCGTCACTTAAGAGTCTCAGTAAGCATGACATAGTCTGTTTACCACTGACTCTTCCATCTCACGGTTTATAAACAACCTTGCACATCGACACCCCGGACATAAGCCTATACCCACTTTAATCACAACTATAGCTTAGGAGGTCGGAATTTGTCCCATGATTGGAGGGTTGCTGGTTTGAATACCAGGTCCATCCATCTCGGTCATTGGGCAAGATACTTCACCTACCTTGTCAGCTAGTGGTAGTTAGAGGTTGCGGTGGTGTGCCCCAGGGCAGCTGTAGCTACAATGTAGTACTTTGCCACCATCAGTGTGTGAATGTGTGCATAAATGTGTGAACAGCTGAATGTATTGTAACGCATGTTGTGGTCCTTTGGCTGAAAAGGAGCTCTAGAAATGCAGACAATTTACCATTCAATCCCACCATTGCATAATCTTCTGTAGAAACCTGATTGCGCTACATTCCCGCTCACTGATGTGGCATTGATTGCTAGCATTGTCTTTCTAAACAGACTTTGACTTTTCTCCTCATTTTTTTTCACATCACGGAAAACAAAACTAAAGAAAGGAAATAAAAAAACAAGGCGAAACAGCAGCATATCCCGTAGAACCGCAGGATCTTCAGATCTCTACAGAATGATTAGGTTTGCTTCCAGTCCCAGGACAAAATAGGTGATGGAAATACCCATAAACTCTAATTATGGTAAAGGCTGAACAGACAGTGAGTGACAAAAGATGCCAGGAATTGCAGCAGTTTCAGTGTACAAAATCAAAGCGCCTCTGCTGGCAGCCATCAGGTTGCTCAACAAAAATTAAATTTGGAGTAGGTTTAATTAATCCTGCTACACTTATTTGATCAAAGCTTGTAAACACAAGCTGAACTAGAAAAGGTTCAGCCAATTTACATATATTTTAGGCATTTCTGAAATGGTTAGAACTATCAGTGCTGAATGACAAATTAAATCAGTTTATGGTTAAGGAAAAACAATGCTAGTGCTCAAAGGAGGATGATAAGTTAACTTAGTGTTTCCAGGGGAGTAACACAGCAAAGAGGATGCAAGCAAATAGAGAAAGGAAGAGAAAGATTTTAAAGATCCTAGGAAGAAAACTTGTGAGATGTTTATATAGAGCCCACAACCGCTGCAGAGACACTAATGAATGACTTGGCCAAGAAAGGAAAATACAATCATGACAGCTCTTCTCAGGTACAGAGAGAAAGTTTGCATACCACTAAAAAGTCAACTTCTACAGAAGAGAAAACTTCAAGTCAGAGTGAAGTACGCCAAGAGGGATGCTGCAAAAAGATTTTGCACTGTAAAAGCATTTCCCTTAGTTATATAAGACAAAAAGTTATGTTTGAAAAATAAAAGTGGCCTGATCATCTAAAACAAAAAAATCTTAGTCAAGGTGGAAGGAATCATTAAAAAGGGCATGTGAAGATAAACAGAAATCAAAAGTAGTCAGCGGTGGGTCATCGATTTCTTTTTCAACATGAAACTAACCCCAAAATACAAATTAACTTTCTTCAGAAGAGCAAAGTGATTGACAAGATGCAAGATGAAAAATTATGTAAGCATCCAAAATAAACCAAGGATGTTTAAAAAGTCGTGTTAAAAGTCATTTTCTCTGCTTAATAACATCCAAACACTGTTTAAACTAGGAAACTGTCTTGGGAGCCCAGGAAATGTCTCCCTTTCATGCTGGCTGGTGGACTGAATCAGAAAAGCCTGTGAATATTCTCATTCATCCAGGTCATGGTTATCTCAAGGAAATTTCAATCAAACGCAACTGGACTTGGTAATTTGTCTTGGAAGACGTTTCACCTCTTATCCAAGAGGCTTCATCAGTTCATGCTCGCCGCTGACCAGGCTGGGACTGGGTTTGCTCAGAAAAAGACACACAAGCTGAATTTAGCAGGTTTTTTTAATTTCTCCTTTAGGATCAAGAACATAAGGATGTGAGCAGGGGAGTATATACGGGGTTTGGGTCCCGGAAAGAAGGTTTAATGGGATCCTGTGGGGAATTATTATGGTTTAAAAAGGTTCTGAAGGTACTGAAAGGGACTGGAGCTTAACGAGAAATGCAAGCAATTTTGCCATGGGAGTGGTTTTGGATCCTCAGGGGCAGGGGTGTAACCATCATCTCAGAATTGAGAGGGGCAGATTTCTCAGTGGTATATTGGGAGCCTAAGTCATACCAATCTACTTTGGGTCAACAGGTTCTGTCCAAAATTAGGAATGAAAGTCAATGGAAAAATAAAACTAATTTTTGCATCCCAGTTGGATTCTGCCGGGGATTTAATATTTAATATCTGTGAATTTTAAAAACATAATTTTGATGCAGAGAAACTGAAATGTTTTGACCGGCAGAAAAAGTTACTTTGTGTTTTGTGTGAAAACACAGACTACAACTGAACAAGAAAAAAATGGCTGTGAGTTAAATAAGGTTAACATCATCCAGAATGAAGAATGGACCATTAAATGTGGAGAAAACCACTATGACCAAATGGAAAGTGGCGGTGATGCTGGGGTAGAAATAGTTGGTGGAGTGAGAGCCAGCATGGATGAGAATCTCTACAAGGTCTCAGGGGATATTTCTGGTGCTAGTGCTAGCTACATTAAAAATGCGTCAAAAATGCGACTTCTGATATTTAGTCATTTTATTGAATGTTTTTTACAAGATAATAAATCACAATTCACATGAAAAACCCTGTTGACACTCCATCATTAGTTATCATTTAAATAAGCCATTTCGGTATTTTGTTGTGCACAGTGCATTTTGGGGTTTTGGACCATAAACTGGCAGAAGCGAACATACATATACTGTAATTAGCAAAAGCTGCAAAACTGATTATTTTGAACTTAAAAAATATATTTGGCATAAAGGGCTGTCTGTGTCCGCGAAGCATAAGAAAGAACTATGTGCACCACCGTGTGCAGCTACAGTGGAGAGAATACTGATTATTTTGACGAAAGAAGAGGAAAATGGCGAATACCAGGCTGATTATAACGACTTTTTGACATTCCACGGAGTGACAATCCCGGACCCACAAACGCTGTTAGATGGCTCTGAAGAAGAGAATGTTGTCATGCAGAAGAGGTCTCAGCTACTTTTCAACCAAGAGCTCATGAAATCAAGATCTGCTGTATCATCCTATCGCAAGTATTTCCTTGCTTTTTAAATATCTGCGCTATGGCTATCAGTTAGCACGTAGCTTGTTAGCTCCCGCCGTGCTTTTAAACTCTTACAGTTTTTATTTTTGAATGGGATTTTTACTTATTAGAAGCAGTAAGAGCCCGGATAAGGTTGTGATGCTCTAAATATTAATCCTTCATATCGAAGTCCAGCAGTAGGCTATGCGAAGGCTGCGTGCTAATGACTATGCTACCAAAATTGAAATTGTTAAATCTAGACAATCAACAGAAATATAGAACAATTAACATGTTTAATCACACATTTCTTACCGTTTTTATCCACTTCACACGTCCATTTGGATCCCTCTTTTCTGTATGTAACGTATTCACACTTTCAATGGTTTTTGTTTTCATTCGGGTATTTTCGCACATGCATACAATAGTGGAAGGCAAAAAGCTTCCACACCGGTATGTAAAGCCGTGCGGTTGTGGTCGAACAATTAGACAAACAAAATAAAACCTAAACCATCTTTGTGCAGATAATCGAAAAAGTCACATCAGCTAATTGTATGTAGTACAAAGCTTCCAGATTGTTTATGACCATGTAGTTACAAGCTACGAGAGGAAACTCCTTAAATATGACCGCTGCCAGATCAATATGGGGATATCTACAATTATATGATCAACGTGCCTTGATTTTACACAGCAATAACAAAGAAGGCATAAAATCAAAAGGACAACACCTAGCGCTCGACTCTTCAAACATATTTTATAGGGATTAATCATCAACATGGCAGTTTGATGAGTCACAACAACTGAGTTACCATTCAGCCAGCTTAACCCCTGACAGGCCACTATTTATAACTTCACCAGATTGCTGATATGTCAGACATATTCACAACCCAGAGACAAAAACATGTTACAGAGTTATGAAGCAATTTCACGGTGAACCGACAGCTTACACAGTGCAGGCTGCGTTAGAACCATAGACTGTATATATCATAGACAAACACTCGTTGACGTCACCCATAGGTTTCTGAAGAGCAAAAATGAATCCAAATGGGCGGTTCCCACCGCCGCCATCTTGTCCGCATCACTCGCCTCGTCACTGTCAGAAACTCCAAAAATGGGCAAAGAGTAGGAGCTGAGAGTGGCGCTGTGAGGCTGGGGGCGGAGGGTTGACGCTCCGAACCGACATAACTCGGGAGCTAACTGAAGCTAACGTAGGCTGCAGCCGGTTTCAGCCAGAAGACTGTAGTTGAGAGACTTTTACCCCGTTTTTCAACAACGATCACTGTAGACCCAGAAACATCTCGAGTAGAGAAAACATATCGATATAATAAGACCCAAATGGGTCGGGTCAATACTGCTTAATATGGTGTTATTTCCATTATCATCGGTGGAGGGTGAGGACATAGACGTCCATCCAGCAAAAAGCAGTCACAAAGTCATCATGAAAACTCAGATCCTCACAAAAAAAAAATAAAAGGCTTTTGACTCACCTCACATCTCATTCAATAGATCATGCCTCCAGCTGTGTTATTCACACCAGTACTGATCTAACCAGCGATCATCCAGTCTATCTACAGTCCAACTCTGTAGTCTTCCAGCCTGATCTAGCCGTCGCCCGCTCTTGAGTCTCCCGCTATTGATGCCGCAGCATCCCGGTCCTGCCGACTTTGCTGTTCTGCTGCTCCAACTCGCATGTAGAAAGAGATAAAAGCTCGGACCAGAGCAGCATTCCTCTCGGCCACCTGACAGAAAATTTTTTTTACAAATAAACAAAGAAGTTAGAAGAAAAATTCACCCCACTCAGATTTGTCATGATGGCTAACCTGAACTATCTAAGGTAAAATGTTTTTTTGAACCAGGCTGTAAACATGTTTATTTTTGCTGTAAAGTTGGCATTTTTAACATGGGAGTCAATGGGAAGTTGCTCCTTTTTCGAGCCAGCCCCCTGCGGATGAGGGCTGAACTGCAATTTTTGACACTTCCGGGATGGCTTCACATTTTCCAAGCAGAGTTTGCCCCTTGGTTAGCACTCTATGTAGAGAACAACTAGCTAATGACATCCCCGTCAGGCTGAGCGCTGCACCATCGCTTATACTATAAACAGGCGCCCATAAAGAAATAAAATAATAAACTCACAGCCAACATGTAATCAGGCAGTAGTTTGTGCAACCAGTAACAAGTAAGAAAGCTGAGATAGCTAAGAGCTAGCCCACAGAGTGAGCTTCCAGATCATTTCAAATAGCTACGAAAGCTACGGGTAGAAACTCCTCATATGACTGTCACCAGTTCAGTTTAAAGATATGTACATCATTTGATCATCATGCCTAAACTTTACACAGCAGAAGCAAACAATGCATACATATGTATTACCATCAACATACCTCCAGTGAGTCAGATGAGCTGATTCGTTCATCAGACTGGATCCCTGGATGGATGGATCATCCATCTAACTCAGCCATAGACGGCAGCATATTTCGTCAGCTGGAAACCTATTAAATATTATTACGGTCCTTTATTCTTCTGTTTCTGCATCCTACAGTACTGTACATGTTAACAATGCTGATAGATATTTCCTTCACCGCCATGTAGTGCTGATCTGTTGATAACCGTCAGTTAACAACAACAGTAGTTAATGGAGGCGGTCTGTCTTTCTGCCCTCCAGAGAGAAGCTCGGAGTCAGGGGCTTGGGTGCGTGACAACACGTTTCAACGTGTCTATATAAAATAAACGGTGGTTCGTCAGCTGGTGCGTTTTGCATTCTCCACCGTTCAATGTGGTAAACTGCAGTTTCAACAGCCAACCACAACACAATGACTACCGGGTATACTTGAACATACATACATTACCCTAAGAAACACTTTAGGCATGTTTTTAAGGAGGGACATAAGAATGTGATGAAAAGCTTAAATTGGATTTTACATGCCACCCCCCCTTTAAACTGTGACCGTCTGGGGGGTCCGGTCAGCTTGTTAATGTTCCCTGGTCAGTTTTAATATGCAAATTGCTACTTTGGCAGAGTGATCAACATGCAAAGTTGGCATCCAGTTTGCAAGGGTTCATATCCTGTTGATGTAGTCAGTTTGCACCTTGCCTCTCATCCATTTTTTGGGGTGCCTGCAGGAAAGTAGGCTATAAACATAAGCGTTCTTTCAACCAGGGACATTTCCCTGGCATTATTTATAAATCATACTTTTGTCCCCACCACATAAAAATCTGATGTTGAATTTTTTAACGGTACAGGTCTAACAACCACTCCCAGTGCTATTTTCATATAATTAGTATCCGAACTGATATTCCACTATCGTAAACAGTTTCTTTATGTGTGAATGCTGTAACATTCTTTGCCGAGATTCATGTTAAATTCAATAAAGACTTGCTTTCAAAGTGCGCAAGAGGATCAGGTGTATATGTTGCACTGTGTCATCAAGTAACTGGTTAACTCATATCTCTTTAATCCAAGGTATTTATGCTGTGCCACCTGCTCCATGCGTCTATGCAGATAGCGCAGGACTGTGCCTGTGTTCCAGAGGGCAAGCTGGGCATACACTTTACTTATGGCACATTTCAAGGCCATTGTTCAGCCATGCAATACGTATGGTGACTTATTTGTCTTTAAATATTGCATATGTTGTGCATGGAACCTGCCAGGCAGCATAGGTGGCTACAAAACTGTTTATTTATAAATATGACACCTACAGTCAGGTCCATAAATATTGGGACATCGACACAATGCTAACATTTTTGGCTCTATACACCACCAAAATGGATATCAAATGAAACTAACAAGATGTGCTTTAACTGCAGACTGTCAGCTTTTGTTTGAGGATATTTACATCCAAATCAGGTGAACGGTGTAGGAATTACAACACTTTGCATATGTGCCTCCCACTTGTTAAGGGACCAAAAGTAATGGGACAATTGGCTTCTCAGCTGTTCCATGGCCATGTGTGTATAATTCCCTCATTATCTCAATTACAATGAGCAGATAAAAGGTCCAGAGTTTATTTCAAGTGTGCTATTTGCATTTGGAATCTGTTGCTGTCAACTGTCAAGATGAGATCCAAAGAGCTGTCAATATCAGTGAAGCAAGCCATCATTAGGCTGAAAAAACAAAAGAAACCTATCAGAGAGATAGCAAAAACGTTAGGCGTGGCCAAAACAACAGTTTGGAACATTTTCAAAAAGAAGGTGAGCTCAGCAACTCCAAAAGACCCGGAAGACCACGGAAAACAACTGTGGTGGATGACCGAATAATCCTTTCCCTGGTGAAGAAAACACCCTTCACAACAGTTGGCCAGATCAAGAACACTCTCCAGGAGGTATGTGTGTTTCTGTGTCAAAGTCAACAATCAAGAGAAGACTCCACCAGTGTGAATACAGAGGGTTCACCACAAGATCTAAACCATTGGTGAGCCCCAAAAACAGGAAGGCCAGATTAGAGTTTGCCAAACAACATCACAAAAAGCCTTCACAGTTCTGGAACAACATCCTATGGACAGATGAGACCAAGATCAACTTGTACCAGAGTGATGGGAAGAGAAGAGTATGGAGACGGAAAGGAACTGCTCATGATCCTAACCATACCACCTCATCAGTGAAGCATGGTGCTGGAAGTGTCATGGCGTGGGCATGTATGGCTGCCAGTGGAACTGGTTCTCTTGTATTTATTGATGATGTGACTGCTGGCAAAAGCAGCACGATGAATTCTGAAGTGTTTCGGGCAATATTATCTGCTCATATTCAGCCAAATGCCTCAGAACTCATTGGACGGCGCTTCACAGTGCAGATGGACAATGACCCAAAGCATACTGCAAAAGCAACCAAAGAGTTTTTGAAGTGAAAGAAGTGGACTGTTTTGCAATGGCGAAGTCAATCACCTGACCATAATCCGATTGAGCATGCATTTCACTTGCTGAAGACAAAACTGAAGGGAAAATAGCCCAGGAACAAGCAGGAACTGAAGACTGTTGCAGTAGAGGCCTGGCAGAGCATCACCAGGGAAGAAACCCAACGTCTGGTGATGTCTATGTGTTCCAGACTTCAGGATGTAATTGACTGCAAAGGATTTGCAACTAAGTATTGAAATATATAAGTTTCATTTATGGTTCTTATTCTGTCCCATTACTTTTGGTCCCTTAACAAGTGGGAGGCACATATGCAAACTGTTGTAATTCCTACAGCGTTTGCCTGATTTGGATGTAAATACCCTCAAATAAAAGCTGACAGTCTGCAGTTAAAGCACATCTTGTTCGTTTCATTAGATATCCATTGTGGTTTTATCATCCAGTTTGAAAGAAGAGTATTTTAAAAATAATTATCTTTCTAATTATTTTCTAGAGCCCATATTCAAATACAATGTGATCTAATTTAATTGGATAATTGTTTTGGTTTGAAAGCTGTTTAAATGACCAAATGTGGTCTACTTCTTGATTATTTATCGATCAATTAATTACATGAAGGCGCAATCCAAGTGTTATAAAATGTGTATTCAGAAGCTCTTTTGTGCAAACACAAAACATCCCATTAAAGTAGGTCTCACTGAAGTGCGACAGTCTGCTTAAATTTTTTTTTGACATTCACAGTTATTCTAAATCATATTTTAAAGACACGCAGTTACTTTTACACCTTAAAAACATGCGTTATCTAAATGTTTTGGCAGCACACCAGCATTTATTACATTCAGTTTCTGATCTGTCACTGCATGGGAGGGTTACACTGCTGAAAACCTTTCTCAGGTGAGTCCCCTGGTGGAAGTAATGACAAAAAAAATAAAAAATAAAAAAAAAACATTTTGTGACTTGAGCCAAGGGAGACCTACAAAGTAACCAAAAAACATGCTATCAGATGAAAGGAGGAAGAGAAAAAGAGGAATTGATACAGCAAGAGCAGCCCAGTTCCCAAGCTGAAAGCTGCTGCAGCTTCCTTGCTGGAGAAGGTTGTAAACCCCTGATTTACACTATGCGCAGAACGGTTGCGGCCCAGTGTCCGAACGGCTGCAGAGACTCTAGTTCCTCCATATTATCAGCACCCACACCCTGGGTGGGGTTGGTGAAAGGGCCTTTCTGTGCGGAGTTTGCATGTTCTCCCCATGTTTCCTTGAGTAGCTAATGTGAGCTACTCCCACATGCATCAGTTCTGGGCTATATACTGCCTCCTCCTGGCTGACTGGGGTGCCTGAAGGGCTGGGGAGGATCTGGCTGGAATAACGTGATCCTTCCATGTGCTATGTACAGCTGGGGAAACCCTGCCCCCCTCAGGTGACAAGAAGGGCCTCCCCACTCCCCAGGCAAGAAGGAGGCTTGAGCTTCAGTGCAGGGCCCTCCCACAGTTAGCAGAGGGAGAGCAATGCCCAGAACTGGAACTAGGTAGGAACACTGGGTGATAAGTAATTGGGGGAAAAAACATGGGATAAAAAAAAAAAATATATATATATATATATATATATAATATAAAAAAACACTACCTTCCCCTCACTGCTGTGAAATTCCTTTTTTTCTGTCAAACTGTTTCTCAGTTTTGGTCTAAGTAGGATTAGCTTCTAAAACCCAGTGTTAAAACTTTTCTGTGTTTTGTATGCCACAGTGAATGAGGTGTTAGAGATACAATGGAATGTATGAGGTAGCCCTGTTGCTACTGGATTCGTAAGTAATATACACTTGTTCTGGGGTAATTTGGGAATGATGATGTGATACAGCGCCGGGAAAACTGTATGATGGTTTCCCAACTGACAAGCCGTTAGTTTTTATATTTTGTTATTTTGGCTGGTGAGCTTGTAAAACCGTCAGTACATTTCTTCAGATGCGCTCCATAAAGATTTGTTTTTACGACAGTAATGTTACACTGCAAGCCTTGAGAGGGCGACAGAGGGGAAATATCCGTAAAGTTACAGAGTTTTGTGAACAAACCTTAAATCAAAAAAACTGGAAAAATAAACATATCCAGGATAATGTAAGAATTGATTATGTCTGGTAGATAACTCTGCCTTGGTGTAAATGTCTTCTGTGATCTGGAAATTGAACTAATGTTAAAGTGGGTGTAGTTATTCTTCTTGGGTGAGGTTTGTGGACAATGTTGGTCTCCATAGTGCTGCTGCCCTGTGTTAGATGGGCCAGGACCTCCCTGGTCTTCGTTGATTTTTGGGAAAGGGGTGCTATCTGGGTCAGTGGAGGAGTTGTCTCCCTGAGAGTGTTGTTTTATTCCCTTGTCCCTTCCTTGGGATGGGCTGGGCAGGACTGACATATCTGCTATTGACACTTGCTAGTGTCCTGGCCTCTCACAGATGTAATTTTGAGTCACCCTGTCTTCCACTCTTAAAGGTTCTAGGCATCCTATGCACTTAGTATTCAGTTCTTTACAGGGTCATTATATTAGTCCCACTTGCTTTTCCTGAGTTTCCTTGGCTGTGTCTTAGAGACTATTGTTTTGCTTGGAAATCCACAGCTGTTTCATCTTCACATTGTTATCAGGAATCTGCAGGTACATTTTTTCCGTCATTCTCCCTTAACTATGTAAAGTCTGCCAGCTCCATATGCTGTAAAATGGCTCACACCAATATGAAAAGTCCCGGAGGGCTACAATTCTGCAACTTGTGGATGAAGCCTTTCTCCAATACAACTTACCTCATCAGCTGTCATTCAGGATTGCAGAACCCTGATAATGAGACATTTAAGTAATTCACAAAACTCTGAGTGCTATACAGCCAGAATAGAAAGAAAGAAAGAAAGAAAGAAAGAAATGTTTTTTATGTGAGGGAAAGTCTGATGCATTTGTATGTATTTAAGACCTAAAAGCACTGATTATTGCTTATTCCTTATTATTTATTATTGCTTAAGACAAAGAAAATACTGTATTTTATGTTTAATGTCTCTATAGAGTGTTGCCGACCCCTTTTACCTGAAGCAAGCTACCTGAATCAAGTTTATATGATCCGTCTAACTGGTGTCAACAGACCCCTCACAGATCTTCTAGTTGTTTGCGTGACATGTCATTTAAGGCTTTAAAAAGTGCCATTAGCCAGTCACACAATTCAAGGTTCAAAATGTTTAACTGTCGGTTCAGTATGAAAAATAAATTCGTATTGACCGAGGCAAGCAAATGAAGCAATTCCAGCACTCGAAAAAAAACCCATCTCCTTAGAGCTCTGCCACCAAGACAGATTGTAGATTGAACATTTGGTTTTGACAGCTGATAAAATGGGCTGCCTGCATGCCACCCTATCCAATGAAGTGTCTGCCAAAAGAGTGTAAACAGTGGGTATATTTCTATCCCACAACATAACATTGTGCACCAATCTCACAAAGTATCATGGAGTTGGATACCTGGTAGCTAAAACAGAGACTAAAACAAAAAAGTAAGGGCAATGCTTTGAAGTAGATGTTGCACTAAACTAAAATTCATATAGGTGCTTTACTGATTGTATCGTAACACAAGGCAGTTTTTAAATAATGTGTCACCTCAATGATTAATTTGTGAACTTACAAATACATATGTAATAAAGAGAATAGTAGGCAATTGTGTACACATAATTACATTTCACACTAGCTGCTGTCCAAAACAAGCAGGCTTCAGTGGATCATAAACACATTAGATACAGTAATGTGGGGGGTAATGAAAGTCTGCTCAGGAAGAAAAGAGCAACTCAGAGGCATGAAAATTAGCTACAAACAGATAATAACTTGTTTGTCAGTTGACGCATTCATTTAAGCTTTACATAGTAATGATTACAAACAGAGATTTACCATGCATCCTGAAGAAAATTGTTGCACATCTAATGATGATTCCAATACCAGGTGAGTTTTCACTTTTTTCTAATATGTTTACCTGTAATAGCTTGTTGATTTGCAGAATATCAGTAACCGTCTGAAAGGAATTCCATAACAGTAGAACAATTGACATTTTTGTATTGTGGTCACTTTAAGTTTAATATTTTATTATTTATACAATATTAAAATAATATAAATTAATCTATTTTTTATTGAAGGCTAGCAAATGCACACATGTGAAAAAACTTGTTCTTGCCTGTTTATGAGAGCTGAATCAGAGGCAGAAAGAAGTTTGGAGAAAGGAGGTACAATGATTGACTAACTGATCAATAATTAAACCCAGAAGCTATGCCAAATAAAGTCAACAAACATGTTTAACTCTAATCACTGAATATTTTAAGACCTATTTTTGGCTATAGTGTTTAAGCAATAAGATGATTCTTAGATTTTTTTAGACTTTATTCAGTTTTTTAAATCAACCTTTTGAAAAATATCTGTTGTTTTAAATTATTTTTTTTATAATGTGAGAATATTATTACTATATGTTGTGCTTTATCTTAGCAATTTTGACTTTTTACATTTTTTGCTTGTCCTTACTATACTATTATCTTGCTATTTATTTGACAAATTTTCCTTTTTGGATACACAACTGAAGAATCATCTCTCTTTCCATAAGCAATGGAAGTCGATATAAATACAATGTGCATAAAAACACACTTCAAATGACAAAGATACAAACATTAAAAAGCCCATTGGGATTGTGTCAAGTGTTATTAAGATTCATCAAACGGTCAGGGCAAAATAGCCTATATTAATTTGCACACTGGTATCTGCAAGTGGAAGATTTGATAGTTTAACTTTACCTGATTTATGTTATATTTTATGTCTTGTCAGAGGAGATAAAATTACTTTTTAATCATCGATTCCATTTAGATCTGCTTTGGAAGTTTGAGCCTTAGATTTAAAGTAAAACACGTGGCAGGGTTGAGTTTTGTTATAGTGCCATCTTGTGGGGTTAATGTGTAACTACAAAGGGATGAACTTAAATCTCACTGAAAACGTGCAATTTAAAACAGAAAGTAACTGCGCATTTTATACAAACATTAGTAGGATATTAATGAACAAAATACTGAAAAATATGAGTTATAAATATTGTTTACCTATATATCATCAATACATTTATTTTCTGTAAATACTCCTGGCATCCTTGTTTTATTTCTTTACTTAAACTAATTATCTTATTTGGTTGAAGTTGTATATTATTCTTTGTTGTAATTACCTACTTACATATTTGCTTTAGTTCGAAGCACTTTGTGACATTAAATTTAAAAAAAGGCTCTGTCAGCACAGATTATCATTATTGTGCATTTACACATGACTGACCTTGTCAAGTCCATCAGACCAGGTAAAACTCACCAACTGGACGGCCAGGGGATTTGCAAAGTCTTTGGTGGTTTTAATTTATCCCGTTGCTGCTGGCCCACCGAGAGCCCTTCTCAAATTAGATTGAAGGCTAAAGTTCGAGATGCTGCACATTATGACAGAGAGAGAGAGATTAAAGCACCACCATTTTACCATAAAAATAGGTGGATAGAAAGCCACAAAATGCCTCAGATGGATAGAAAGCCACAATATGCCTCGGGTTGTGTTGAAATCTCACATGTTATAATTACTTTGATTTAAGGACATCACAGGATTTGAGATCAATGAAAATGATTACATAATTCAAATTGCTCTTTACTTAACTGATATTTAACAGATAACAATCATGAAGCTTTATTTTTTCAAGATCTGACAATCATTGTGGACTCACAAATGTTTAAACAAAATTACATATCGCCTCACATGCTAAAAATAATCGGCAACCGTCAATTTGCAATGGGGGTCTGCCAAAGAATGAAAAATACAAGGAATGAATATTTTCTCAACAGGCCGTGCCCTCATATTAAAGATATGTTTATTGTAAATACCCGTCTGTGTGTGCGGGTTTGTCACAAGAAAAGGGAAATGTGTCTGAAACTGAACTGAAACGTTTTTTTGTCCCAGCATTTTGGACGGCCATGAGTTCACATTCCTGGCAGCATCATTAGGAAAAAAAGCATTAATGCCTAAATAGGGTCTTGAAACCTGGACCCTCATGGAAACTCTGATGCTCTAATCCTCAAATGGCTTGATAAATCCTACTGACCTTTACAGCAATCCACAAGTCCTGACAATGATTTTTATTGTTGACAGAGTGCATATGAACATTTTTTCTATGTACTGGTATGGTGTTTCTTAAATACATATCACCTGCAATACGACTAGCTGAGTGATAAAGAAGACCTCTGATTTTCACACAAGAATAAACTCCCTTTAAATGCTTGAACTTGTAGCATTTGTAGAACTTGTAACTGAACTAACTCTCTTGGTGGCCTACTCTTTAAGGTCTGTTTTGCTGAAATGAAACAAACAGAATGAGCAGTATTAATACAATTCCTTAAAGCAAATAACCTCACATCCACAGACCAAGTAATGTAAAAATGTATTTCCCTGATATTCCTTACCACTAGGGGGAACTGCTGTGTAAATTTTGAGCACAAATCCAGTATGATTTAAATCAAATCGACATTAAGGAAGGTTTACAAGCTGTTACTGCCTCTACATAAATCACAGGGAACCTTTTAAGCTTTTACCAGTGTCTAATTAAAGAGAGGCAGCTTTGTCTGCGGCTTGACGATTGCGAACTTCATGAGAGCAACAGTGTTAAAATCACTCTCCTCCAGAACCATCTTCACAATACAGAAAGATACATAAAGAGCTGTTCATAGCTAAACATAACTGCTGTCCTACAAAACACTGCATGAGAGCTGGATGGCCCTACAGTCTCTCACAAGATTAAAACTTCCCAGAAGTCATCATGAGACACTATTCCATGCATCCTTCACCTCAATAACTCATTGGAAGCTAAAAAAAAAGAGGTGAGCTTCAAGTAACAGGTCCAGTTACATAGAGAAAAAAAGAGGAGCTAAGATTTATTTGTAGGTAGAAACGCTCACCAATCAGCGCCTGAAAGCACAATATTTAAAGTGATGCGTTTTCAAATAAAAATAAATCAGATCATGACAAAGATACAGTAGAAATTGTGTTTTTCTCATGGTTGATTTACGAGTTTCAGTCAGACACACTATCTTGCAGCATCCAGATGCAGTGTTTCATAGTTCGGTCTTGACTCAACTCAGCATAAACCGGTGCAAAATGGCATTTCAAGATAAAAGAAACAAACCTTTTGATGCTTAGGAACAGTTCATCTTACTTTTCAGCTCCTCCTGAAGTATACCCATACTCAACTCCTCCATTTAAAGAATCAGAAAATCATTTGGGACTGTGAGAAAATAACAATCTTTCCTGAAAAATTAGAAGATATCAGGTTAATATATAGCACCTTTTTCAACAAAAGGTCTGTTTTTCTCTGGTGTGACGCTTGTCAAATTTGACCTCTTCACTACTTAAATGCAACAATAGTTTTTGAACACTTTTCCAAAGTAATGGTTAAAATTGTCCTTTTCTCTGGACAAAGTGTGTGGGCAATTCCTTGTTTTGCTGATGGCTTTTAAATTCCTTTACCAAAGTTTAAAATTATGTGTTACAACCTCCTTCTTTCACAACCATGTTCTCCACACTCCTACACTGTGGTTGCAATCCACTTGCCAGAACAGATATAAAATATGAAAAAAAACAAGGCTGAAAATAAATGTGCTTAATAGCACTAATAATTCAGATTTCTTTAATACTGCTACAATATTGTAAACACTATAAGTTTATCAAAACTGTATTTTTTATTCAGTAGATGAAACCCATTTCACATGTTCTCTATTAAAACACGAAGTGTTTTAAGAATCAGATCTTTTGTAAATGCATTAAGCTTGTCTGTGATTTTGTCATAACAGATTTCCTTGTCGGTCCTGCATGTCTGTATGTTGCCCTGCAATGTACTGGCAATCTCTCCAGGTTGTCCCCACCCACCCCTGAAAAGCATAGATGGTATATAATCTTTGCCTGGGGTCTTTTCTGCATGTTAAGATGGGAGTGTGTCCATGTTTGCTTGTCTCCTGTGTGTCTCTGTGATGGACTGGCAACCAATCTAGGGTTTACCCCTCCTCTTGCTCAAAGACCCTTGGAGATAGGCGCCAGTTCCCCAGCAACCTTCTACAGACAAGTGGGTATAGATGTTAGCTGGATGAGCAAAAACACATGCACCTGAATTTTGTAATGAATATACTTAGCACATTAACCTTTTTATTTATATTAAAACAAGTTCAACAACATCAACATGTTCAGAGGATTTTAATCAAGTCAGCATCACCACTGTTATGTTTAATCAAGAAACAAAATCAGCTCCCACACATTTCTATTGCCAATGTTGAGTCCATAAACCATTTCATGACCTACAGATAAAGTTGCATCATTTGGTTTGTAAATCTGAACTGCTTTCCAGTGTCTATTTTTATATGGTTAATTAATTAGTGAATTCTAATGCCTTTACAAACATAAGGAGCATAACTGAGTAGATTTACACATGTACATATTAATACAAAATATAACAGAGGGACTAAAAGAAGGTCTAAGTCTCCTAACTCAATAGCTCTAATATCTCCATTCCATATGAGAATACGTCGTGTTCCTCCAGTGTAGCAAGAGTGACTTCCTCAACATTCAGAGGGGCACCCACTAAAATCTCCAAAGACATCCACAGTCTTGGCTTCATACACAGATCATACAGATTACTGATGACAGGCAGCTGTTAAAAAAGCAAGGAAATACAGTTCTCATTACCTTTTTAGTCAAATCATCAATGGCTGCTTTCAGCACATGTAAGCACATCACCACTAAAAAAAAAAAAAAACCCACTGTATATCAAAACCAAAAATCTGAAGTAAAAATTCAGTTATCTAAATTGAGCTTTGTCCTACCTACCTTCTCTTTCATTCTTTCCGCCTTATCTTTCAAAACTACAACTGAACGGTTTGGAGGTAGACCACTCTCCAACTGCTCAACATGCTGGTTGTAATTGTTAATCTGAAAGCTCAACTGCTTTACGTCCAGTTGCTTCATTGGGGTCTTAGGGGGAAAATACACAAGAATACAACATAAGTTTCCCTATACATCACAATATATGTATTTTTAAGTTTACATGCACAAACAATTCTGACCTGCTGCCATTTATTCTCTAGACAATCCCATTCCTCCACAGAGTTCCACAGCAGCAGGATCAGTCTGAATTTTGCTGTTGTCTCCTCCAGTAAATCAAACCTGGTAATCTCCAGCTTTACCCATAGGAGCAGAAAGATTGAATTGATTAGATTATTGATTAGTAAAATTATATGTAGTCACATTAAGTTAATGTTTAAAAGCAAAAGAAATATCACCTTTAATTTCCTTTCGTATAAATTGCAGGATAATACCAAGGCCTCCAGCTCATTTACAGTAATCTGAATCTTCTCAATGAGGACATGCAATTCTGAGGAGTTTGCATTGATGTCCAAAAAGTCTGGATTCTGCATATAAAAATAATTTAAAACTTTGAACAAAAAACTAGGAATATTTGTCTTTATATTAATGTTTATGTTTCCTGAACAAGTTAGTTTTCAAAAGTTCATATTTTTCCACTTTACAAATTTCTCCAACTTTTAAAACATCCTGGAGATCTTAGTACAAAATATTAACATTCAATTCCTTAACTAATAATCAGGTCTTATCTGTAGGTCCCTCAAACAATGAAACAACAAAAAAAGATGATGCAATAGCTTTTGATTTCCAGATTGTGGTATAGAACCATTTCACAGAATATCACAAGTCAAGTTCAGCATAAATTCACAGTTGCATTGAGTCCAAAAACACTATAAAAAAAAACAAATTACAACAGCAGATAAATCTAGTGTTTGGATAGTGGCCCGAATGGCCACGCCACCATCCACATCCCAGAGGGGTGGCCTTAGGCTGAATTGGGGTGCCTATTGGAGTCAGTGGGGGAGCTGGATCTCTGGGAAGGCATTCTGTCCCCCGGTCATTTCCTCCCCATCCCCAAACACCTTTGTCCACCTCCTCCATCATTGTATCACACATGTAGGGTCTTGGGGGGTGGGCACATCACTAGGGTGCAGGGAGGGGTTTCAATCTTCACTATCGCGTGGCGGCCCGTTACCCAATTTTACTGTACAACTTAGACACTGTAATTTATAACATTTTCATGAAACACACGTGGGGACCTTGCGGCGGGCACTCTTTTCGGCTCCATGGGCGAGGCTCGCCATTGGTGCCCTCTGCTCAGCTGCATCTAGACACTGAAGGCCCGGGGTGGAAGATGGCGGTGTCTAGTAGCATTCCCATGTCCCACCCGGCGTTTTAAGTGCACATTAGAAAAACGCGCAACAACACCACATTCGAGCAGGAGGAGAGAGACTACTGGTCTTTCTACGCCTTTGTTCACTACCGACCATCAGGGATGGGGGTCCGGGAGGTACATCAGGCTTTCTGGTCGGGGTCGTATCCCGGGTGCATTGACCGGTTGCTCTGCTGGGGTATCTGTGCCTGGACCTGGGAGTATAGAGTGTGTGTACAACGTCCTTTCTTGGGTGTCCTCGTGTGTTGGTGAGAATGTGTGTGCGTAAGAGGGTGGGTACGTATGATTGTGTCCGTGTGTCTCGTTGTACTTGACAGGTTGGGTCCTTGGCTGCCCTCTCGCCTGCTGCATCTCAGGCCCCACATCCTCCCCTCCGTCACTCCCTGTCGGGGACTGATGCCTCTGCCCACCGGCGTGTTGGTGGCTTTCATGGTCTGGGCCAGGATGGTAGTTGAGTTTATAGTTCATATTATTTATCATTTATTGTTAATGTTGCTCCCTTTTATAGGTTGCTGTTTTTTTTTTTCACCTCTCTGCCGTCCAGTGGATGTGGAGCACTGGGATGTTTTCTTGTCTTTTTTTGTTCTGCTTCCTCTCTTGTATCGTCAATTCACACTCCTACCTCTCCTGTCTCTCTTCCTCATCTTCTTTCTTTCTTCTCTTTTGTTTTCTCATTTCCGTGTCCACAACTTCAACAAATTAAACCCACAGCATTCTTTGATAAAGATTTTTCACACATATATATCAAGTGGAGTACTATAGTAAAGCTGTAGTGCTCTGCTTGAGAAAGTGAATCTGTTGGACTTGTAGTTGATATTCAGACACTAATTCTGAGTACCACACTGCCAAACAGGACACGTAAAAAAAACCCAAAAAACTGTGTAGAAATCCTGCTTAGAGGTGAAAATCACATCTTAACCCTCATTAACTTGTATAATAATGTATGTATGATGATTCAGGGTGGTGTAAATTTCTATATTTGTCATTTCAATGTGCATTTTATTTCTTATATACAGTATTAAAAGCAAAAACAAATACAGTTTCCTTATTTCCTTATACTGTACCTCCAACACACATGCCAGTTTTGTGACTTCTTCCTTAATTTTGCTTTGGTCAGTGGCTAGGGAGCTGATAAACCTCTCCATTCTTGCGTCCCTCTCTGCCATCATATCGTCAATTAAAGCATACACGAAGCAGATGGCGGGTTGCAATGTGGCAAAATGAACAAGGTCCTCAGGTGGTACGGTAACACAGTATGCCTTGAACATATTGTACACTTTGGAAATAGTGTTGTGCTGATCTTGTAAATCCAAGATCTAGTCAGATTGAGAAAAAGGATTATGAAGAAAAGTGAAAATTAGTCATTTCTGCATGTTGATTGGAGGAAATATCTATTTTTAATACAATGAAAGGAGAAATTTGCTTCTCACCCCATCCTCCATCTCATCCAGGAATATGAGCTGCTCAGCTATCTCTTCTGTTATACAAGGACAGTACTCCAGCTTAAACTTGGCTTCACCAACTTTAGCCAGAAGGGCATCTATCTTCTTCCTAGCCTGCTGTATGAGCATCCCATGGGAGGCCTAAGAAAGATGAGAAACAAGGACTTCTACAACACACCTTTGACTTTTCTAATAAAAATGTTAATTTGACCTTTGGTTGGACTGAAAGTATTTCTCCAATTAAATGTCTTCCTGTGGCAATGAACATTGCTTAAAATATAATGTCAGATGGGTTTTATTAAAAGAAATATGGCATCCCAGCTATTCTGTTGGAATTTTATTGTGGTCAAAGAAAAGCATTACTGAAGATCAATTTAGTACCTATGCTTAGTGTGCTAGTGTTTGCACTGGAGAACTTTGCATGCTAGATAGTAATGTGAAATGTTTGATATGATGGCAGTAGAAGTTTATTCATAAAACAAATTCCAAAGCTATTAAAAAATATCAAAGTGCTTCAATGGATTACAACACAGCTGGATAAAATGTCTCCGTATGCAGTAAATGTTTCCATTAAAGGTAGATCTTACCTCCAGAGAACAGAGTGTAGAAGACACAAGCTTCTGTTTGAACTTTGTTTGGTCCACAAGCAGTAAGCCAAAATGTCTCTTCTCTTGGATGGCTAAGGCCTCCTTGTGTTTACTGTGGTATAACTCCAAGGTTTTGGCAAAAAGGGTCAAATCTGGAAGCAAAGTCAACAAGGAACAAACTATTTCGTATACTAAGCTATTTCGTATGATATTAATTTTAGTCATATGCTTTGAGTGGTGTAAACAAGTATTTGTTGCACTGTAATATACTACAGTCGTGGCCAAAAGTTTTGAGAATTATGTAACACGTATGCTACTTTAATTTACATAACCACGATGTTAGAACTAAGTATGGCAATGGAATGGTTATGAAATAACAGAAACAGAAGAACCTATTTTCGTTATGGGAGCTTGGAGTGAATGAAAAGTAGGAGACACAAGAATTTGGGTTTAAAGGAGATTGTATTCAATTAATAATCAAAGCAAAAGACAAAGCAGACAAAATTATTTACAATTGACAATTACGACACATGGGGAAAAACAACAAAGGGGAAGAAAAACCTTTGGACACAAACAAAACAGATATGCTTCCGGTTTCTTTGTGCTGTGCAAGTTGTATCTTTTTTTTTTTTGGGAAATACAAAGAGTTCAGTTTTCCATTTTAATTATCCTTTTGGAGTTTTTGTTTTGGGGAAAAAACACCACAGTTCAGTTTCTTCAGTTCTTGTTTAAGAGGGAAAAAAAAAAAAGAGGGAGGAGGGAAAAAAATAGGGCAAGAATCCAACATAAGGTGTCCTCAAAATGGGGAAAAAAATCAGAAAAATAGAAGGTCCTACCAGGGATCAGCTTACCACCTCTTTAGCAGAGGAATCTGGTGGTTCAGGGCAGGGGAAAAAAAAACCTGACCCGATAAAACACAAGGCTCAAAACAAAATAATAACAATCTGGTTATTCAGCTAACGGTAACCTTTCTATTCATAATTCTTTCTCATTCATCCTTTCAAGTACGTACATTCTTTTTCAGGTCAAGTTAAACAACCATAAATAGTATAATAAAATGCAGGTAATATAAGGCACAGTTTGGCACAGAAGGGGCAGAACAAAAGATGCCGGTTACCAAAAACCGGAAGAAAATTAATATTAAGGCTTTTCAGATTAGTTTCATTCTGCGTTGGACTATTGAAGTCAAAAAACATGAAAGCGCAACTCACCGTGTCAGAGAAGTTATGAAGGGATAACTTTCAGGTTTGTAGCACATGCCAAACACAGTCCAAGCCGGGAGCAGGGAACAGGAACTGGTGCCAGGAAGTGACCTGGGCAGTATCTCTTCTTATATAGTGCCCCTAGTGGCAGGGTGAATCAAGGCAAGGGAGATGGGAGGTGCATGTGTTTTGGAGACATGGGTTTCAGGGTCCCCCCCTGACCTCATGTACGTCCCTGTACATGGGTTAGACTGGCAGCAGGTTGACGGCTGACCAGAGACACCGGAACTCCCATCATCCTTAATGGCTAGTTTAAAAACTTTTCCCAGTCCATGGAAAAGTGACTGCATACTCTTCAGCAGTGGGTGCCCCAACTTGGTATATTGGAGTCTCTGTGGTGGACGTCTGTCTCGAGTTGAGCTTCTTATAGGCTGGTCACCATCGGAGGCAAATGTATCTGGAACAGGAGGTGAGTTGGTATTAGGGACGGGCGAGTGTTCGGCTTCGGAGACGGGTAAGTGTGGTTCCGGATAGAGTGTGTCAACTGAGGAGTTGAGGTCTGAGGTAAGTTCAGCCGGTTCAGACTCTGAATTAGTAGTTTCAGGTTCAAAAGGCTCAGGCTGTGTATGTGGCTCAGATTCTTGCTCATTGCCTTCGGGTTCAAGAACTGTGGATTTTATAGTAAGTGGTACAGACGTTGGATCGGGCAAGTTTGGCTGTGGTTTTGGAATGTTTACAGTTGTAGTGAATCGGACTGGATCAAGGGAAGGTGGGTCATACCAATTTATTGGCAGAATTTCATCATCAGATAGTTCATTTTCAGGTTCTATGGCAGGTAAGTTTGTCTTTGCAGGTCGTTTTGCAGGTGCAGGCTGGATTTGTGACGTAGCAGGTAAGTATCCGCAAGGCAGTAGTAGGTCTCGATGCAAGGTTCTCAATGGCTTCTCAACATGCTCAGGTCTAACGGTGTACACAGGTAAGTTGTTAGCTTTCTTGACCACCACATAGATGTGAGGTTCCCATTTGTCAGCAATTTTATGTTTCCCTCTTAGTCTGACATTGCGGACAAGCACACGATCACCCACTTCCAACTCTGATGCAGTGATATGTCTATCAAACCGAGACTTGTTCTTCAGCATGCTCTTTTCTGCGTTGTCAGAGGCAAGCTGGTAACTCTTTTCCAGATGTGACCTCAGCTTCTGGACGTAGTCAGAATGACTCTGGCTGGGTTGGCACAAAGGAAGACCAAAAGCCAGATCGATAGGGAGACGTGGTTGGCGACCGAACATCAGCTCGTATGGGGTGAATCCAGTGGTGTCGTTTCGTGTGCAGTTATAGGCGTGTACGAGTGGTTTGACAAAGTCTTTCCAGTGTGATTTTTCTTGTTCTGCCAGTGTACCAAGCATGTCCAACAATGTTCTGTTAAATCTTTCAACCGGATTTCCTCTTGGATGATATGGTGTTGTTCTGATTTTATGGATACCTGCCAATAAACAGAGTTCTTTTATTGTTCTGGATTCAAAATCTGGACCTTGGTCGCTATGGAGTTTCTGAGGTATTCCGTAGTGTACAAAGAAGTTTTCCCAGAGACACTTTGCAACGGTTTTGGCCCTTTGGTTCGAGGTAGGTATGGCAACAGCATATTTGGTAAAGTGATCGGTTATGACTAAGATGTCCTTTGTTTTGCTTTTGTCTGGCTCCAACGTCAAAAAGTCCATACAGACAAGCTCGAGTGGATGTGTTGTTCTGATGTTCACCAAGGGTGCGGCTTTCTCTGGTAGTGCTTTTCGTTTTACACATCTCTCACAAGTCTTCACCTTGGTCTGGACATCACTGGCCATCCTTGGCCAGTAAAAGCGGTTCCGGACTAGATCCAAGGTGCGTTCAATGCCCATATGGCCCATTTGATCGTGCAAGCTTGACAGTACTTCAGCACGACAATCATGTGGTAGCACCAGTTGGTATTGGAGCTGGGGCCCAAGTTGCCTTCTCCGTACGAGAATGTTGTTCTGGAGCTCCAAACGATTTAATTCTCGTAGAAGGAGTGGCAGCTCTGGCAATTCTTCTCTCAGTGTGGGTGGAAGTGATTCACCACTCTCCAGCTGTGCTATCACGTGTCTGAGAACAGGGTCAGCTCGTTGCCTGTCAGCGATATCAGGAGACTTCAACTGATGGACCACCGAAAAAGTAAACTGCTCGTCAGCAGCATAACTATCCGGTAGACTGTCAGCGTACATGGACAACAAGTGAACGAGAGCATGGTCAGGAGCACTACAGGTTAATTGCCGATCACTGAGAGCTTGAACTATGTGTTGATCAATACTTATGACGTCGGGACTGTGGAGGTGTTGTTCGGTGAATCGGAGAATTCGTTCCTTCTCTTTCTGCGACATCATGTCAGTGGGAAGGTCACCATGGGGTCGACGTGAGAGACCATCTGCATCCGCATTCTGTTTGCCAGCTCGGTAAACAATTTTGAAGGTGTAGGTGGAGAGTGCAGACAACCAGCGATAGCTTGTGGCATCAAGTTTGGCTGAAATGAGAAGGTAGGTTAATGGATTACTGTCGGTCATGACGGTAAAAGTGGTCCCGTACAGGTAATCACTGAACTTTTCTGTTACAGCCCATTTCAAGGCTAAGAACTCCAGCTTGTGAGCTGGGTACCTCGCCTCACTTCTTGACAAGCCTCTGCTGGCATAAGCTATCACTCTTTTCTGCCCTTCTTGTTCCTGGTATAGGACAGCACCGAGCCCAGTGGAGCTAGCATCAGTGTGTAACAGGTAAGGCTTCTGAGGATTGGCAAAAGCGAGCACTGGAGCAGAGGTAAGCTTCTCCTTAATAGCGTCAAACGCCGTTTGGCACGCATATGTCCAACGACCCCTAAATGGTTCTTGTGGATTGAGATATTGTTGTGATTTGACCAAGGGCCTCAACTTCTTCTGTGATGGTGGGTAGCCGGAGGTAAGTTCATGGAGAGGTTTCACGATGGTAGAGTACCCCTGGACAAATCTCCGGTAATACCCAGCGAATCCGAGAAATGATCTGAGCTCTTTCAACGTATTGGGCACCGGCCAGGACCTCAAGGCTTCGATTTTATTTGGATCTGTTTCAACGCCGCTCTTTGACACAATGTGTCCCAGGTAACGTACAGAGGTCTGGAAGAAAGTGCACTTCTCTACAGAGAGTTTCAACCCGAATTCCTTGAGGCGATTTAGGACTCTCATAAGTCTCTCCTCATGTTCTTCCAGTGTGGGTGCGAAGACAATGAGGTCGTCAATGAATACTAGCACTTCTTTCAGATTCATACTTCCGACACACTTTTCCATCAGGCGTTGAAAGGTGGATGGCGCATTGGTGATCCCTTGGGGCATCCGATTAAACTCCCAAAACCCAAGGGGACACACAAAGGCTGTTTTACCTTTATCTTGTTCCTCCATTTCAATTTGGTAGTAGCCGGATTTTAAGTCCAGGACTGAAAACCATTGAGATCCTGTGAGTGCTGTAAATGTGTCTTCAAGTTTAGGCAGAGCGTATGCATCCTTGATAGTTTGTAAATTTAGTTTTCTGTAGTCAATACAGAGCCTGACACTGCCATTTTTCTTCCTAACGACCACTATGGGCGAGGCGAAAGGTGAGTCGGACTCTCTGATTACTCCAGAATCAAACAGCTCTTGGAGATGTTTCCTCACGGCGTCGAGATCCTGTGGATGTATGGGTCGAGGCCTCTGTTTGAAAGGTGTTGGATTAAGAAGTTTTATTTGATGCTTCACTCTGTCTGTTCTGCCGAAGTCTAGATCATGCTTTGCAAAAACCCCTTGAATGCTGTTCAATTTCTTGATGATTCTGTTTTTCCATTCAGGTGTGAGTGGTGAGTTTTCGAAGTTGTAATCAAACAATGGTTCTGAAGAGGTGGCTGAAGTGTGGTCTGAAGCAGCCTGATTAGCGCATGACACACATTGAAAGGCACTTATTTCAGAAAGCATAGCTCGAGGAGGGAGAATCACATCGTGGTCAGACTCGTTTTTAACAGGAACAGGCAGTAATGCTGGATAATGAGCAGGAAAATCAACCAGGCAGGAATGGACCATCAAACCTCCAGGTAAGTGAAAGGAGGTTGGATGTTCAATCACCACTGCTTTCTCTGCATGCAGAGAATGAGAGACTATAATGCCATCTAGGAGGACTGTTTTGCCAGCTGGAATAGTCTGTGGACTTGTGCTGTGAAATCTAACAAGTCCATGGTGTTCTTCATTTCTCATTTTGTGTCTGTGTTCCAGTATTCGATGGACAGCACGATAACCATATGTAACCGGTTGAAAGTTTTCTTTCCGTTCATTGGAAAAGGAGTATACAGTGTCAAGCGTGTTAGTCCCTACGAGGATGAATGACTGACGATCCTTGACATCAGGCACCACCAAAGCCAAGGTGGCAACATCTAGTGGAATTCCAAGGAAGTCAGGAGGAAACGTGATGTCCAGATTTATATAGCCCAGGTAGGGAACTGCTTGGCCGTTTGCTCCCTCAACTTCAAGGAGGTCTTCCAAAGGTTTCAGTACGTGATCCGACAGATAAGTGTTGTAAAATGATTCTGGAATGGTGGTGACTTGTGATCCTGTATCCAGCAGACAATTGATTGGTGTTCCTCTGATGAAAATTTGAGCAGTGCATTTAGTCCCGATGAGTCCTTTCGGCAGTGAGTTAAAGTGCTTCTGTGTTCTGTACTTGGGACACTGGGTTATGACAGCCTCCGCTTGTCCCGCAGGAGAGGCTGGTTCTAGTTTGACTGCTTCTGATTGTTGGTTCCATCCCATTGTTCCTGTCGTTTTTGGAGACTTGATTTTTTCTGTTTCACCAGGGCTGGGTTGGCTGGCTGGGTGCAGGTAGTGGCAATATGGTGATCTTCTCCGCATTTGAAGCAGAAACCAGCTCTGGGTCTTATGCTCTGTGTCTTACCGCTTGTCGACTTGTTTTGGTTGGTCTTCGCAGAGGTGTGGGTAGTCTGTGCAAGCAGTGCTGACATTTGTTGTTGCAGCTTCTCTACTTGTCTTCTCAGCTCATTGATTGGAGACGTTTCATTGGTATGACTGCGGGAATAGGTCTGTGCATTGAGAATAGCACGTTGCTTGGAGGAGCCGATATGTCTTTTCATTAAGCTCTCCTTTGCCAGATGTCGATCTTCTTCAGTCCGTAAAAGAAGTAGCAGATCCGCAAATGCAGGTGGGTTGTCTCGTTTTTGTTCCAATTGTAGCTTGGTGATGATGTCATTATCCCAGCACCCTCTGCAGAACTGTTTCAATAGATGCTTATCAATATCTGCTGCTGCGACTCCGCCCCTCTTAACGACAGTATTCACTGTTAAAAGGAGACGCTGAAGGTAACTGGAGGGCTTTTCACCAAGGTTCTGGAGCGTGTTTAAGAACTGGGCAAACAGTTCCTCTCCATCTTGCACAGTGGAATAAGCAGAGTCCAACACCTGTAGATACACTGATGGCAGGCTGTCGGGCTTCAGTCCCTTCACAACATCAGCAGCAGGAGACAGCAGACTTTCAATTAGTTTTCGTGTGATGTGCGCTGGAGGTAAGTTTACATCAGCTAATAGTAATTCAATGTGTGATCTCCATGTCTCATAATCAGTTTCATTCGCAGGCTTCGGTACTTTGCCGGAGAATGAACGGAGCCTCAGGTTTGGTATTGAGTGAGATGTGAGCTCTTCAGTCCTCACTATGTGCTCCACCACAACCTTTTGTATTTCTGGGGGATTTAAATCAGCTTGAGAGAGAGAATGTCTCTGAGGTGGAAACAGCGGCCTCTGTTGGTCAAATAAGGAATGACCTGTAGGACTGAATGGTTGAGCTGTTGCACCCTCTGGTTCCCCCTGCTGGCCAGGCAGAGGAATCGCATCGTCCACATTAGGTATTGAAAAGTCACTCCTCCCTTCAAAACCACTAGTTGGCTCCCCTTCCAAAGATTTCAAGTGCTGATTTATCTCAAGAAGCACATCTTGCAATACATTTTCAAACTGTTGTCCACTCCGTCTGGCAAGTAATTTCAGTTCATTCATGTAGTTGGGGGGAGGGTTCCCGACTGGGACTGTGCTTGCCACTTGCGGAAGCGTAATGCAAAATTTTAAATCCGGGTCATGCTCTGAAACATGAGTATATGGCAAAATTTTAGTGAGCTCCACAACCGCAGAGCCACATTTATATTCGACGATCAGGTTTTTATATAAAGGGCAAGTTTCATCATCAACTACGATTTTTTTTAAATCGACCATATTGTTTTAAAATATCAAAAATATCACTATCTTTGCTTGTGTGAGTAACACCAGAAACAATTACACTTCTTGTAATATCAACCCCTGATTTGTCAAAAAAATCCATTATTCCGGACCAAAAACGCAAGAATGCTAATATTCCCTCAGATCACCATTTTCAATATGAAACCAAATTTTCATACACTTACCAAGCTCCTGGCTAGCTCGCCAAATGTAACACGTATGCTACTTTAATTTACATAACCACGATGTTAGAACTAAGTATGGCAATGGAATGGTTATGAAATAACAGAAACAGAAGAACCTATTTTCGTTATGGGAGCTTGGAGTGAATGAAAAGTAGGAGACAAAAGAATTTGGGTTTTAAAGTAGATTGTATTCAATTAATAATCAAAGCAAAAGACAAAGCAGACAAAATTATTTACAATTGACAATTACGACACATGGGGACGCCCCCCCGCATCGTAAAACAACACCCAGCAGCAGGGTGGCGTACCACCCCCCGCCCCCCTGACAAACCTTTGGACACAAACAAAACAGATCTGCTTCCGGTTTCTTTGTGCTGTGCAAGTTGTATCTTTTTTTCTTTTGGGAAATACAAAGAGTTCAGTTTTCCATTTTAATTATCCTTTTGGGTTTTTGTTTTGGAAAACACCACAGTTCAGTTTCTTCAGTTCTTGTTTAAGAGGGAAAAAAAAAAGGAGGGAGGAGGGAAAAAAATAGAGCAAGAATCCAACATAAGGTGTCCTCAAAATGGGGAAAAAAAATCAGAAAAATAGAAGGTCCTACCAGGGATCAGCTTACCACCTCTTTAGCAGAGGAATCTGGTGGTTCAGGGCAGGGGAAAAAAACCTGACCTAAAACACAAGGTCAAAACAAATAATTACAATCTGGTCTATTCAGCTACCGGTAACCTTTCTTTCATAATTCTTTTACATTTTTCCTTATCAAGTACGTACATTTCTTTTTCAGGTAAGTAAAACCTAAATAGTAAAATAAACTGCAGGTAAATAAGATTCTGTATCAGGGAAGGGGCAGAACAAAAGATGCCGGTTACCAAAAACCGGAAGAAAATTAATATTAAGGCTTTTCAGATTAGTTTCATTCTGCGTTGGACTATTGAAGTCAAAAAACATGAAAGCGCAACTCACCGTGTCAGAGAAGTTATGAAGGGATAACTTTCAGGTTTGTAGCACATGCCAAACACAGTCCAAGCCGGGAGCAGGGAACAGGAACTGGTGCCAGGAAGTGACCTGGGCAGCATCTCTTCTTATATAGTGCCCCTAGTGGCAGGGTGAATCAAGGCAAGGGAGATGGGAGGTGCATGTGTTTTGGAGACATGTGTTACAATTACACAAATATTAGAAAAGTTTCTGTTTAAGTTTTTATAATAGCAATTTGCATATACTCCACAATGTTATGAACAGTGATCAGATGAATTGCATAGTCCTTCTTTGTCATGAACAATCCACTGCATTTCATTGCTATCATTAAAGGACCTGCTGAGATCATTTCAGTAATCATCTTGTTAACTCAGGCGAGAATGTTGACAAACACAAGGGTGGAGATCATTATGTCAGGCTGATTGGGTTAGAATGGGAGACTAGACATGTTAAAAGAAGGGTGATGCTTGAAATCCTTGTTTTTTCATTGTTAACCATGGTGACCTGCAAAGAAACGCGTGCATCCATCATTGCGTTGCATAAAAATGGCTTTACAGGCAAAGATATTGTGGCTACTAAGATTGCACCTAAATCAACAATTTATAAGATTATCAAGAACTTCAAGGAAAGAGGTTTAATTCTTGTTAAGAAGGCTTCAGGGCGTCCTAAAAAGTCCAGCAAGCGCCAGGATCGTCTCCTAAAAAGGATTCAACTGCAGGATCTGAGTGCCACCAGTGCAGAGCTTGCTCTGGAATGGCAGCAAGTAGGTGTGAGCGCATCTGCATGCACAGTGAGGCGAAGACTTTTGGAAGATGGCCTGGTGTCAAGAAGGGCAGCAAAGAAGCCACTTATCTCCAAAAAAAACCCATCAGGGACAGATTGGTCTTCTGCAGAAAGGATGGTGAATGGACTGCTGAGGACTGGGGCAAAGTCATATTCTCCCATGAAGCCTCTTTCTGATTGTTTGGAGCATCTGGAAAAGGGCTTGTCCGGATAAGAAAAGGTGAGCACTAACATCAGTCCTGTGTCATGCCAACAGTAAAGCATCCTGAGAGCATTCGTGTGTGGGGTTGCTTCTCATTCAAGGGAGTGGGCTCACTTACAATTTTGCCCAAAAACACAGCCATGAATAAAGAAAGGTACCAAAACACCCTCCAACAGCAACTTCTTCCAACAATCCAACAATACTTTGGTGAAGAACAATGCATTTTCCAGCCCAATGGAGCACCATGCCATAAGGCAAAAGTTATAACTAAGTGGCTCGGGGACCAAAACTTTGACATTTTTGGTTCATGGCCTGGAAACTCCCCAGATCTTAATCCATCGAGAACTTGTGGTCAATCCTCAAGAGGCGGGTGGACAAACAAAAACCCACTAATTCTGACAAACTCCAAGAAGGGATTATGAAAAAATGGGTTGCTACCAATAGGATTTGGCCAAGAAGTTGATTGAGAACATGCCCAGTCGAATTGCAGAGGTCCTGAAAAAGAAGGGCCAACACTGCAAATACTGACTCTCTGCATAAATGTCATGTAATTGTCAATAAAAGCCTTTGAAACGTATGAAGTGCTTGTAATTATATTTCAGTACATCACAGAAACAACTGAAACAAAGATCTAAAAGCAGTTTAGCAGCAAACTTTGTGAAAACTAATATTTGTGTAATTCTCAAAACTTTTGGCCACAACTGTATTTTTCTTCTACTATTACTTTTCTTGCTACTTCTAAATGTTACAGATATTAAAAAATAATGTAATATCAAAATATGCACAGCACAAAACAAATTATTAAATTATGATTTCAATTTCTAAGGGAAATTTGCTATCCGAACCAGGCTGTACATATGCACATATCACATTGCCCTCTTTTTCATTTCAAAAATAGACTTGATTTGTTTTAAATGGCATGATTCATAATTCATTTTTACAAACCTAGGGCTAAAATATCTCAAAAAGCAACATCGTATTTTTATACAAACAAATCTAGAAAAAAAAGCTACTTAAACCTTTGATTCTGTAAATGGTTGCAATACAATTTCTAAGGATTTGGGACTCCAGCAGAAAAAAAAGAGAGTCAGCTAAGATAATAAAAGTTTTTAACCTTCCCACAAGTGGTTGGCTTATGAGTAAATTGACAACACATCCAGAAAACACCCCAGAACATGTAACACGCTGCAGACTTCATTGTATTCAGTTAAGGTCATAGTTCATGACTTAGAAACAACTTAAAGACTAGGAAAGAAACAGCAGAAAGCTCCAAGGGCAAACACCACTGCTGATGGAAGTAAAAGCTTAATTTGATAGTGAACGTCTTGCGATGTTCACTGAGCAGAAAAGAATATCCTACCGCAACTCAAATACGGAGGTGGTGGTAATGTGATGGCTTGGGGTTTCTAAGCTGATTGAAGACCTGGATAACTCCACCCCCAACAAAAAATTTTATTTTTGGACAGAGATGTCAAAAGTATTCATATTCATTACTCAGGTAGAAGATTAACACAAGGTTTTAAAAAAGACTTTAGCAGAAGTTGAAGTATCAACTTAAGTTTTTTTTACTTAAGTAAAAAAGTATTGAATTCATACCTAATAAAGAGCAACTATCCCCCCTACCAGAGTCTTACTCCACCAATATTTCTGGTTTGAAAAATGCGGCAAAAGGAGGAGTTGCCTGGAGGACTGAGGGACACATGGGGGCTCGGCGGCGTCAGCACTTCCTTCCTGCTCCAACTCAAACTCGCAACAAAGGTGTGACCGAGAGTGGGCTTGTTGCAGGATGGTTGACGTTATCAGGCTGAGCTAGTAGCAATGCCCGATTCAACTGAGCATATATTTTCACTAAAATACCAAAGATAAAGACCAGACATGTAGGCAGCTCTGTTAGTCACTCATTTATACAGTTTATTAGCACATTTGGGGGTGAGTTGCCCTACCAAGGTGCATGGGGCAGGAAGAAAAAACAAAACTCATTAGCAACACGGCCGGCGCTGGAAGTAACTGCAGCAACTGTCACGGGAGCGAGAACAAACTCTAAGAAAAAAAAAATTAGAAACACAGTGACATACTGCCAAACCACTGCGTATATACTGGTATTATGAAAACAAGCATCATGTCGAGTGACAAAGTAAATAAAATCTTGATTTGGTCCCGGTGGGCAGAAACGTCTCTACAGATATTTTGGGCACACATAGATTTCAAAGGGTGAACAGATATTCCAATGGGAAACCGAATCAGATATATATCTAGATGTCTGTCTGACTTTTATCAAATTTTGCTTTTGACTCACGAGAAGCTGCTAATAAAAGCTTCTTCTTCTTAGTGCCACTTTTACTGTGCTTTGAGTCATGTTTGGTTGTTTGCTGGTTGCGGGAGAATCCATTTCCACAGTTGATTGAGACATGAGTTGCAATCTTCTTCCTGTTGAAGCTGCCGGGAACGCGCTAGCAGGGTCGACTTACGTCACACCCTTAGGTCAGCGCGGGAAATTCGAGAGCCTAATCGCAACATATTTAGCTGCAAACAGCCTGCTTAAGAAAATAGAACGATATGTAACGATATGTATGTAAACAGCCTAATTCCTTTTGGTTTAAAGCACTTCATTACTCATTAACTTAAAAATCTGGACATGCATGTTTCTTTTGTTTTTTTTTTTATAAATCCTGCCCCATGCTCCTTTAAGTCGCAACACAGCACCTTCCAAAAAAAATACAAATTGAAAACTGATGCATTTTAGTCCAATGCAAATATATTAAGGAAACCTGTAAACATATAGGCTACTAAGCATTGATACTTTCTACATGTCACTTTAATTTTCTATCTCTAGTGACCCCTTTGGGAGCTCATGGACCCCAGGTTGGAAACCACTGTTCTAGAGACTGAATCTGTGCTCAGCTGCCACAGTGGAAACATGTATCCAAGTGAAACGATCATAACTCTGAAGCTTTTTCCTTACCCCCAAGCTATCACTTCAGTAGGAGGAAATCCTGGAGTATATGTGCTACTTTTGCAGCAGTGGTGGGCACAGCCATTTCAACCACATTTGTAACCGGCTGCACCGGTCATAGACTCATACACTCCAAAGCCTCCGCACCTCTTCAACTTAGGGTCAGGTCCTGGTTATCAGGATATATTGAGTATATTTGTCCTGGTCTGGGATGACACTTAGATGCCCTCATGGGGATATTCTTTTTAATTATTTTTGTTGATTTAATTACCTGTACTACATGCATAAAGTTAAAAATGTCAGCATGTCTTCAAGTGGACAGGGGTATGAGTGAATTGAACTGCACTTTTAAAACTTTTAAATATTTTTGAGGGATTGCTGAGAAGTCACGACGCAATCTTCTGTGGTTCTCTAATTCCTAGATTAAACATTGTATTGTAATAACTTTTCTTGTAAAGTGCCTTGAGATGACATTTGTTGTGAAATGCGCTATATATAAAAACTGAATTGAAATTTTTAGCTAATGTTTTTAAGTGGGGTAGCGTTAGATGTCAATCAACTTGCATACTCATACCGCCAACCTGTGAAGGTGGATCCGTACATACCGGCAGCTCCCGTTTACAGTCATGATATTAAGAGAGAGCGTTAGTGATGGAGAACTCCCTAACCATTGAAATATCCATAACAAAACACAATCAGGTGATGCTTGATAGCCGCTTTCCACTTTGACCCACTGTAACAAGACAGGTGATGCACAATTGTTGGGGTGGGCGTAGAGGGAGTGGTTAGGAAGGAGATAAGACCCTTTGGGAGGAGCCTTGATGCATTGGATTAAAGACATTTCTCTCCCCTTCAAATGCTCTGGTCAACAGCTTTAAGATGAAGAACCATATAACAGAGTGGTGCATCATTTTTCTTCCAGCTCCATTGTCTGGCTATAATGAAGTACTTGCTAACAAGTGCCCACCTACAAAGAAGGGACCATGTCTTTTTTACTTTACGCTGTGACTATTGCAATTCCCATTTCAGCAGTGTTAACCAGGCTGCTCTCTCTCTAGGCTCCAAGTGGCACACAATTTGCAGCTAGATTTTTACCAGGCACATAACACCTGTTCTGGCTTTCCTGAATTGGCTTACTATCCCCTATAGGATCCAGTTAGAACTTCTTACTTTTGTTTTTAGCTAGCTTCTGAACACTGCTAGATCATATTTGAAAAACCTGATTCCTCACACTCCCCTTCATGAGCTATGCTCAAAACACCTCAACCTGCTGGTGTTTCTGATGATCCAGCTTTTTCATACTTGGCCCCCAAGCTCTGGAACATGCCCCCTCTCCCAGTCATGCATGCAATGACATTGTCAACTTTTAGGAAACAGATGAAGACTCACGTTGCCTTTGTGGGCAAATCATGATTTTAGAGCTTTTACTCATTTCCTGTTTTTTGAGCAAATTTTGCTTTTACTCAGGTTATCTGTCGGATGTTTTGTGTTGAAAAACAAAAAAATATATATATTTTTAAGGCAGCAATACTTTTTCAAAGCTGTTTATATATACTTTCTACTTTGCAAATACTTGAATACTTTCTTCCCTTGACTACAGTCTCTATATGGTCTTAAAGTGTTTGGTTGTTTTTTTACAATAATATTCCTCATGCATGTATGAAAGGAAGAATAAAATATAAATAGTATTATGCTGTAATTTTAGTATTAAAAAATGATAGATTTTGCTATTAATGGATACTGATTATAAAACAAAATGTCTGCAATAGAACAAGATTGAATACTGTCTAAAATAAATGTTTAGAATGCAGTATGTTCGCCATTATATTCTAAGTGTGATAAATTCCCTCTACGCATGCCAATATTCAGTCTTTAAGATTGAGTCTCACTGCAGCAGATTCCTACACTTGACACAGATGATAGAACCCACGGTCGCAGAGTGTTGTGTGTATCAAAATGTTTGAAAAAAAGACATGAGTGAGGAAAGTGGGAATTTACTACAAAGTATGCCCTTATTGCTAAATCTAATCATTTCGAAGTTGCATAATGTCATCCTTAAAATACTGTTTGTTTTAAAAATTGTGGAAAAAAATTAAAACAAACAAACAAAGCAGAATAGTAGCATCCATATTATTCACCCAAAAGACACATCAGCTGTTAACTCACATTAATCTCACTCTACAGTTGTTTTTACTCCTTCGTCTAACTCAAAAGATTCAGGCCTAAGGCCTAATAAATAAAAGTAATCTACTATATAGATAGTATATATATATAGTATATATATAGTATATATATATATATATATATATATATACTATATATAGTATATATACTATATATAGTATTATACTATATATATATATATATATAATATATATATATAACTATATTATATATATAGTAATATATATATATATAGTATATAATATATATAATAGTATATATATAGTATATATATATATATATATATATAATATATATATATATAATATACTATATATATATATTATATATTTATATATATAAGTATATATATATAGTATATAAATATAGTAATATATATATATATAATATATATATATATATATACTATATATATATATATATATATATACCATATATATATATATATATATATACTATAATATATATAATATACATAATATAATATATATATATATATATATATATATATATGGAAACACCTGGAAAGGGTTATAGCTTGATCTCATTGCGATGCTGCTGGCTGAAAACCTCTTGAACATCCTGAATGACAGCAAGGAGAGGGGTAAACCTTCCGGTTAGCTTACAAGAATTGTCTCAATGAATTAGTTTAAGCTAAAAAGGCGTAACACTACATTACAAAATGTTGCTTTGTTTAAATTTTGTTCTCTCCCTTTCTTTTCAATGAAAAAAAAATGAGGTTAGGCATTAATATGTGAAGATTTCTTAATAAATAGCTGAATATCTAAGAGTTTTCCTAATTTTACTACTGTTTGTGGTTAAAAGCCATCTGTTTAAAAAGAAACATAAAAACAGTTTAAAAACTAGTTTTAAAAGGAAAGCAAAACACAATTTCTTAGATTGTAGCTATGTTGTGGAGATTACCAGGTTCCTCTTGTCCAAGAATATCAAAATCCAGATTTTCAATGTTACTTGAGAATGCCAGAAAATGGTTGAAAGTGTCTGAATACACTTTGGCTGAATCAAAAGCTAAATGGAGAGAATCCTAAATGGAAAATAAATAAAAAAACAACATAAGGAAATCAGAAGTAACTGCAAATACAGAACAAAAAAAAATTGTGTAAAGTTATGACCTACCTCAATTTTTTTATTGATAAGTTGAAGGTGGGAATCTTTTTCCAAGATAGTGTTCAAAGATGGGCAACACTTCAGATTGACCGTTATGTGCCAAAATAAAAAACATAAGAAAACAAAACAAAAAAAACATAAGTGTGTGAAAACAAGTACGGAACACAGCAATGGTTTTCTTAGTCAAGAAATAAAGCTATTCACATTATATTTATACCATACTTCAGTAACAACCCAAGTAAACAACACATGCAAGTATATGAGAAGAAAAAGTCCATAATTCAAGTCATGAGCTGGGACGATAAATAGAATAAGTAATGAGGAAATTTCTTTATATTTATTTTTTATCCTAAACCTTTGAAGTACAGCAAACTTAAACATCTGTACAGAAAAACCACTCACATGCATTATTTAAATATGCATATTTTTCAAAGAATGGATTAATTTTAAAAGTTTCTCAGAAAACAATTCTAAACATTAGGATCTTAAAGCTTTTTCCAGAAATTTTCAGCTGGATTTAAACTAGGTGTGTTACAGCCACCGCCTGTTCTGACTGTAACTAGATTTAGCACCATGGACATTTCCTTCTCCTGCGCTGGTCTCCGCTCCTTCCTTCCCTGCTACTGGGGACAGCCCCCTGCAGGCTGAGCTGCCCCGCCTTCCTCTGGGTGTGCTTCACACAGGTTTTCTAGATCGCATAGATGACCACGCGGATCTGGCACAACAATGAGCCTCCAGTCATCAGATGCTCGAGGGCACAGATCAGTGCTGCTATCCCTTCTGCCTACTCTTTCTTAGATTTTAAATCCTTTGACTTTCTGGTTAGAAAGAGCTCCCGCGTGGTGCCCTGGCTTCCAATTAATCAATTGTAAGATCTCCAGTGGCTTAGCTGACTCAAGTTTAGTATCGTAGTTCATGTTTAGAGCGGGTTCATAGGATTATATACGTTATTGTTTAAAGGCCATCCCTTTAGTTATAAGATGTGCTTGCATCATGACCTAAAAAAAAACAGTCCCATGACATTATCTGCTCTCTTCCAAATAATCCTGCACACAGGGTGTTGAGGCTTATGTGAAGTGATAGCTCTGAAATGTGATGGAAGCAATGGCATTAAAATGGAATGAATTTATATCTGTCCAATGATATGTAAACAAAACTTTCTAAATACTAACAGATTAAAACTATTTTATAGGCTTTCTATGTCTCCATACAACATTATCTTCATATGTTCTATAGTTATTCTACTTTTTACACATAAATTATGGAGTACTTCATTGAGATTTTAATACATCAATATGTGTAAATATTTTCCCCAAATGTAAACCCAATTAATGTTATATTAGATTTGGCATAATAAAAGCTTTACAGAAACCTCTGCAACATTTAAAGTGGAAAATTTATTCTAGATATCTAGTCAGAGCTATGAGATTAGGTTCATGAATATTTTTACCTTAACCTTTTTAGACTGCATCAGTGAATCAATTTCAGGCTCTTCTGTGAGGGACTTCAAAGACATTCCTGTCTTCTTAAACTGTCTGATTAGCTCTCTGATGGTTTCCTGAAGAAATTATAGATTAAATATATTGCATATGTATGTTGAAAATTAAAATATTACTTATTGTAAAATGTAAACCTAAACAAACCTGAAAGTTTTCCTCAGAGGGTTTGTACATCAAAACGTTTGATTCCAGCATTAATTCACACATGAATAAAGGTATGTGAGGAAGAACCTTTGACATGCAGAAAGACAAAAACAAACCCAATAACTTGGAAGAATGTCCAATAGAATTTGCAGTACACATTTAAGTGACTTTGCTGAAATAAGTAATGAAAAACAGTCCTACCTTATTTTCAACATGCTCTTCAGAAACAGCCTCAGACTGGTCACTTTGGGTTTGTGGGGTGATCTGGCAAGGCATTTGACTGACCTGATTCTGGAATACAGTCAGGAGTACTTCCACCGCATTTAGCACCAAGTAGTGCACTGTGTTAAACATCTCAAAGTCAACCCAATAAATGAAGCTGGGAGGGTTAGAAACAGAGAACACACACATTAGAATTGCTTCAATAAAGGATAAGTCAGATTTGTTCCAGCACGTGAAAATTAGGCCACCATTACCAATATTTCTGAATGTTACATTTTAAGTTACAGGTATTTTTTTTTTAACTTTTTCTTTTGTTTTGTGTTTTACAATTTTGGCAAACGAATGCAGTGACTTGCCCCCCAAAAAACATGAACACTTTTTATTTTGCATTTGAATAATGCAAAACACAAATAACAGATATCAAAAATATAGCTGGAACAAGCAGTCCACTTAAAAAAAAAATGCAAAGGTGATACAATTCTAGAGAAATAATTATTAGTAGAATGCTGCCTGTGACTCTTTGCGGGTGGACAGAAAATAATGGTTATTTCCTAAAGGATGCTTAAATAATGGTACTCCCATTAATCTGAAAATACACCACATAATCATCTACAGAGAGAGGAGATCCCAAAGGTTTTGAGGATCATTAAACTGCCATTACAAAACAAGATAATCACATCTTTTCTGAGGAAGTGTTGCCAAGTTTGAAAGTGTATTTGAAGTAACTTGCTCATTACGTACGATCAATTATGGTGTAAAGCAACCTGAGTTTTAGGTTGAATACAAATAATGGAATGCCTAATAGGGATGAAAAGATGTCACAAGAAACAGCAAATAGCAAGTGATTGATATATTACTTAATATTGATGAAAAACAATATTTAGAAGGTATTTTTGACATGCATCTGATCCTGTCTGCTATTGCCAAGGTGTGTTTGTTTGTTAGCAACATAACTGAAAAGTTTATTACAGACTTTGAAGAATTTTTTTAGCAAATGTCCTCCGTTTGTCTCCAGACACAACACATCACATGCATCCCGACTCTGTCAGCTCATTTGGCTGCTCTGCCTGATTGCTAGTTCCATGCAATTCCTCCACCATGTTCCTTCTATTTCCTTACTGTATATACATCAAATTGTTTTACTATCTAAGTTAAAGCCCTGCATCAAGGCACTCTAAGACAATAAAAAACAAATTTTTTTTTGCTGAACCAGAAGAGAACGTAGTTCTGCATCGCAGCCATGTTCAAACATTTGTTAAAGACTACTGAACTGTAATGTTTTCAATAATTTTTTTGACTGATTTTTAATTCTATGTTTTGCAAAAAGTAAAGGAACAAACTCCCTGTCCACATGTAGCCGGGTATCTCACAAACTGAGATATTTTTCTACCGTTTGGCCAGTCATCCACATGTAAACAGAGATTTTCGACACCAAAACGGATCTTTTTAAAAACTCCGGCCAAAGTGGAGATTTTTGTTTTCTCCGTTTTCAGTATCCACGTGTGGATGGACAAAAATTGAGTTTTAAGAGCCGTGATGTCACCATCTGTGACACAAAATGCTCAAACTTAACTTGTGCGACCTGTGTTTACTCTCAAAAACAGAATTTATGTCCTTAAAGCTGTGTTGGCATCATCCATTGTTAAAGTGTGTTTTGCTCGTTTACTTTTAAAAGCTCTATGACTGCTGCATGCTGAAGATAGAGGTTAGAAAGTTACTGTGAGCGGATAGGATTTGGGAGAACTACTGCCCCCTACAGGTTTGCCACGTCTATGAATGTGCTAAAAAACACATTTATACGGTTATGTGTGGATGTAAATTTTTTTAAGGAGCAGAGGATACTGAATTTCCCCTTGGGGATCAATAAAGTATCTTTGAATTTAATTAGAATTGAATTTAATTGAAAATCTTCGGGGTTTTTTAAACCTGGCTACGTATGGACATGGCCTAAGTTGTATGATTGCAAACTAAACACTTAAATAAGCAACTGACACACAAACATTCAGATATAGTCTTTTTTTATTGCACTAGTGGTCTTTATTCATCAGTAGCTTGTCAGGAAGAAGAGCAGAGAGAGAAGGACAGCCAAAATGTCTAGGGCCTGGGAATTAAATCAGGGACTAGTTCCTTAAGGCCAGCAGCCTCTATATATGGTGAGCCAAGTGTCGCTCCAACCATCAGATATCTTTGAAGCAACATCTTTTACTTGTTTTTCCTTTATTTCAGGTTTAGCCACAGATAATAAATAAATAATCTGATCATCAAATTCTTAACATTAAAGAAATCCAGGAAAATAAAAAAAACGTTCAAACATTTTGGTTTTAATACAACATTAGAATTAAATTATCTTCTAACCTCCAGATTCTTCTTCTATTATAGAATTTTCACATAGCATGTCAACTTTGTAAAAGTAACCTGTGAAAAATTAGAAAATAAAGAATACAGAATTGAAGAGAGGAAATGTACTAACGATGCGTTGCGGTTAAAAACCCTCGCATTTAACTCGATGTCAAAAATGTCCTCATCTGGGGGTAGCTGCTCCAACAAGTATTCGCGTCCAGCACAGACCGCCACATCCTTCACAATGGTTCGGAACGGCTCGAGGTTACTCAGTATCTGACAAAATAAATACCAGCGAAAGGTTTCAGAACAGGCCGGCAAAATCAAAACAGTAAATGTGTACATTAAATATTTATCTATTAATTTTCTACTGGACCTCGTTGTGCTGTTTGAGCTGGGCGTTGTGGAACTCCTTCAGTGTGTAAGTGTGGTCTGTCATCACCTGATACACCCCTGTCTCAATGATTTGGCACGACATTTTCCTGATTTCCATCAGGGCTACTCTCAGACGCTACATAACATATAGGAGTTTTTAACAGACCATTATGGAAATAACATACACAATTATTTTATATATAGTTGATCAATTTGTAATGCTGAAAAGAACAGGTACATTTCAATAACTAAAAATCTATATGTCTTCAACAAGTGAAATTATTAGGGTACTTGATTTCAGTAGGTAAACTCCATCTACAGTCATTACACATTCTTTACTGGTCTTTAATGCACAATCCCTACTGCCGGTGGACTTTTTTATGCCACAATTGTGCGTCCAGCTTCTTTAGGATTCACATTTTATGGCTAACCATCCCATGCCTGATCAGGTTAATGACTGGCCAACTGACAACTCAGTGGTCTTCCCCATGATTGTGAAGGCCATACAATGGTCATGATATAATATTTCTTTAAAAATTATCCTTTTTTTAAGATAATTTGTGATATTCAATTTTTCTGACAAAATAAATTATGGCTTTTCATTATCTGTGAGCAATAATCACATTTTAACATCTATAAATCAATATAATGGATTGGTTTTACATTTTGAACTTTCTGCAGTAAGTTAACTTTTCAACAGTGTCCCATCTTATGGAGGCGTACCTGTACTTGAAAGCATTTCTTCAGGTAATGGTTTTTCCTCATTTAACATGAAATGTCACATGAACCCACTTTATACAACATACCGGTTCAAATATAAGCAGGTTGTTTAGGAGAGTTGTCTTAGTCGAGTGGAGCTTCTTATTATACACTTTGCGAAAGATGTGAAAGACGGGCTCCAGTTTATAATTATCATCTTCTGTCAAGTGCTCAGAGGTTGTTGAAGGTTGGTCGTCAAACAGTGATAAAGCTTGAAAGTTGTCTAGGTCATTTTTTTTCAGAGGTGATGTTAACTGGCCATGCATAGCTGAAAAAATCATCTGCTCCAAGTTTCTTTTGTGTTGGGGACTGGATGTTTTTTTACATCTGTCTACAACAGTCTAGAAAAACAAGAGGCAGTTGGCATGAAAACATCTACTTATATATCAAATAAAATTAGAAGTATCTTTTTTTGTGTGAAGGAGGTTTACAACCAACTTAAAGCCTACTCAAAATATAATTTAAAATTTAACCTAAAGTGATTATTTCCATAATAAGTTTGGAGTTTAATAGTTTTATGGTTAGCCAAAGTCTCACCTTTGATTGATTTACCGGACTACTTGGAGGAATAGTAGTACAGTGTTCAGGAACTCTATGTTGACGTTGTGGTTCTCTTTTTTCCTGCGTGGAAGGTGACTGGGTGTACCAGCCTGGAAAAATCATTCGCTTGCGGGCCTTCAAGTGTTGCAGGCTGGGTTGTTTTCGTATAATAGGTCTCTTCAGTACAGCCTAGATTAAGATGAGGAAAACAAAGTCCATAATAATATGCTGAGAGTGCTGCTGAAGTTTTAATAAAGCTTTGCAGTTATTATTATGAGACAGTCTCTTACAGCCTGCTCTAAGTGGCTTTTACTGGGCATGAAATTGGAATTGTTTATTTAGTATGATCAGCCTGTAAACTTTAGTCTCTCTGGAGGGATGCCCCTTGGCAGAAAGGCAGTCAGGGTTTATAATAAAGGTAAGCACTTTAGTCATCTTATTTATAACCATTCTGATAGCTTTGTTGTTTTAATGTACCACATAGACTCTATTACATCCAAAGTATTATGAATTACAATAATCTTGGCATTCAAACATCTCAAAGAAGTTGACTATTGTAAAGCACAACTCAACATTCAACAAGAGCTGTGCTGGCCTTGGGATAAAATGACAAAACATTTTCATTTTTTTATTTCTAATTTCTATAATAACTCAATCAAGCTTTTCTGAGCTCAAACGATAAAGACATTCCTTCTTGAATCTTGGATACTTTTGATACAAATGTAATTTTTTTTGCCTTACCTCTACTGTTAAAGAGAGAAACAAACACATAATAGTTTCAGAACTTAAGCCTAGTTTATATTTCTCTGTCAGCAGGTTCGCACTCAGACACTCACGTATCAACTGAGACATTTTCCTTTTATAATCCTCAGTTGGTGTGTCAGCGTTGCGAAGCAATTCTACTCCAGGACAGCAGGGGGTGCAGATTATTTTCTGGTGGGTCTGCAAACCACTGGAGTGACGTCTCTTTGCAGCTTTATTGGAAGTATAAACTAGACTCAATGGCTGACAGAGAGTAAGTTTTGATTGAGCTGGAAAGCTTTTTACTACAAGTGCAGCTCGCTGAATACTCTAAAACTACATGTAATCAAACACAGGGGTCTGTTTTGTTGTCCACTAAACCTCCTGGTGTTCAAAATCACCAAAAAGATTTGAGGAGACAAAGATTTCTCTCCACCCCCTTCTAGCGGAAATGGAGGGAGGTTTTGTGGAGGTGAGCCGTATCTTTTCGAGCAGATGGCTCGTGAGTTGCCACTCCTCCAAGTACGGAGGTGTGACGGAGACTGAACGTGTTTTATACTCCACAGTGGCAGATGTCGGAAATAAAGGCAGAAATCAGTAATCCAAGCTAAACCCTTATCAATGCCCGTTTTAAATTAAAGTGCAATGTAAAAGTTTTTTTTTTAAATAAAATGTAAAATGTACATCTAAAATGTACTAAAATACCCAAAATAATGACCAGAAATATAGACAGCACTATTAGACAATAATTTATACAGTTTATCAGAAAAAAAAGTTGATTTGGGTGCGAGTTACACTTTAAGGTCATGTACACATGTAGCAAGGTTTTAAAAAAAAAAAAAAACGAAAATTTACCTCACCTCATTTTCCAGACCTAACCAGGAAGGTGCATTTTTCAGCACATTCATAGACTTGCCAAGCATGTAGGGGGCAGTAGTTCTTCCAGATCCTATCACAGTAACTTTCTACTCTAACTTCTACATAATAGAGCTTGTAAAAACAAGCAAGGCAAAATTATCAAGCAAGCTAAAGAATCAATCGCGCCAACACAGTGCAGAGTGCATAAACGCTGTTTCTGAGTGCAAACAGAAGTCATGTAAGTTATGTTGGGGCAGTTTTTGTTGAGGATAGTGACGTCGCAACACCTAAAGCTCTGGTTACATCTGTCCACACGTAAAGCCTGAAAACAGAGGAAACGAAGATTTTCACTTTGGCTGGTATTTTTTAGAAAGAATCATTTTGTGCGCATTTTTGTGTGGATCACAGGCCAAACCGTAGAAAAATATTGCAGTTTTGTGAGATACCCAGCTACATGTCAACAGGGCATAAGAACTCGCAGATCTCAATGAAGTGACACCAAAGTTCAGAATGTCTTGGTTGTTGGTTGGCAAATGGTGGGATTTTCAAATCGTTGTGCTGTTTACTACTGGTAATGATAGATTTCATACATTTCATGCATCAATACATAAAGAAAGAATTTTAAAAGGATATATTAGGCAGCACTATGGGTGCCACTGACCACTGTGGGTACTTAACTCAGGGTTGATCAATTTAAAGCTGGAAACTCATAAAATGTTACTTCAGAGTACAAAGTGAGCACACTATATAGTCCAAAACTAAATTTCAAAAAGCAACAAGTTATTTTACTCAGAGCAAATGCAAAAGGTTGCTCTATATCAAAAAAAGAGAGAAAAAAGTTTCAGATTATGGCACATAAAACTACCAGTAATTTGACTGTAAATGTGTAAATCTGGGCTGCACGGTGGCGCAGTGGTTAGCGCTGTTGCCTTGCAGCAAGAAGGTCGTGGGTTCGTATCCCGGTCCAGGGCCTTTCTGCATGGAGTTTGCATGTTCTCCCCGTGTATGCGTGGGTTCTCTCCGGGTACTCCGGCTTCCTCCCACAGTCCAAAAACATGCATGATAGGTGAATTGATCATTCTAAATTGTCCTAGGAATGAATGTAGTGTGAATTTGTCTGTCTCTCTTGTTGGCCCTGCAACAGACTGGCGTCCTGTTCAGGGTGTACCCTGCCTAACGCCTGATAATTGCTGGGATAGGCTCCAGCTGCCCCGTGACCCTGAATTGGATAAGCGGTTAAGAAGATGGATGGATGGATGGATGTGTAAATCTGGTAATTTTTCTATTTTTAAAATTCCTTTTTTAAAAGGATTCATTGTGAATCATCATTTTAACATAAGATCCAGCTGCTAAACATTTGCCATAGTTTGTATAAAGCTGTTGCATTTCCATCTGTCCTGGGTGAATTCCAGTTCCCTTTGAGCCAGAAAGTTTAACCCTCACCTCCCCCTGTGATTCTCACTATCTATATGAGCGTAATGTTTAGATACACTTTCCCAATGCCTAACCTTTGGGTCTACTTTATGTCCAGGTCCTGGTGGCACCTCAGAGCTCTCCAGTGGATCCAGGTTCTGTGTCCGCTCTGAAGCAAAAAGCAGGTTTACCATCATCATGAAAACGGCTGACTACAGAAGCACTACACTTCCAGAGCTATAGGAAACAAATTCAGCTGTATCTTGTTACAAGTTGCAAAACCTGTTTTATGGAGATAAATGTTATATCTCATTATCAGAACAACTAGTATACTTTTTTTCTGATTAAAATTACTAGAACTACTAAGCTTGCCAAGATTTTCTTGCAGCCCAATTTACATCCTGCTACTGTTGTACAAACACATAAATTACCTGTGAGGCCTGGTACATTTCCATACATTAACTCATAGTTAAAATCTAACAGTGTAACATGGTAACCTTAAAAAAAGAAGATCTGCCATATCTATATAAAATATTCCACACACTGACTGAACAGCAAGTATGGAAGGCACACATTGACCAAATAGATGGAAACACGTCTGTTTAATTTGGAAAGAAATAGAATAAAAACGTTTCTCTGTTTCTAAGTTTGGCTCAGAAGCGTTTGCAGACCCAGTGACCTCAGTCTTTGTCCCTCATCTGGACCCGATAAGCCTATGAACATTATGATCAGGAAGTCCACAAAATGCTATTAAAAGACTTCAGTTGATCCAAAATGCTGCAGCAACAGTTCTGATGAATATTAAAAAGAGAGATCACATTTATCCTGTTTAAGCTTCTCTCCATTGGCTCCCTGTTAAATCCAGAATAGAGTTTAAGATCCTCCTTCTTACCTATAAAGCCCTTAATAATCAAGCTCCATCTTACATCAGAGATCTGATTGTTCCATGTGTTCCTAACAGAGCACTTTACTCTCAGAATGCAGGTCTATTGGTAATTTCTAGGATTTCTAAAAGTAGAATGGGAGGCCGATCTTTTAGTTACCAGGCTCCTTTTCCAGTGGAACCAGCTCCCAGTTTTAGTCAGTGAGGCAGATATTCTATATTTAAGACTAGGCTTAAAACCTTCCTTTTTGATAAAGCCTGAGTTATTTTTGTATTTATGCTGCTATAGGCTTAGACTGTTGGAGGACAGACTGACTGCTTGTCTTCATTCTTCTTCTTTTTTTCTTCCTTCTACTACTCTCCAGATGTATTTTTTCTGCTGTTAATGTGATAGTTAACCCAGTTTTTTTTTCTCTGTGTTTTTCTGTCCACAGAATCTCCACCTGGCCTGGTATCCTGTTCAGCTGCAACACCCTGCTGGATGGAGAGCTTTGGTTTGGATGATGCCCCCAGTGACCAAGCATCCTACATGTCATGTTGTCAACATCTTACTTTCTTTAATATATTAAGTACTCTTACATTACGTATTTTGATGTCGCTTCTCCGTCTTCTCAAACCCCCGGACGTTTGTGGCCGATGACCACTTGTACTGAGCCAGGTTCTACTAGAGGTTTCTTCCTGTTAAAGGGGAGTTTTTCCTCTCCACTGTTGCTACATGCTTGCTCAGCTGTGGTTGGAGTCTGCATTTCCCAGGTAAGCCACAACCTCAAGTTGATGACTCAACCAAATCTGCTGGGATTCCTTACAGAGTAACTGGTTGGAATGTTTGTATAATTGTACTTAAATGACTTTTCTTGTAAAATGACTTGAGATGAAATCTTTTGTGAATTGGAGCCATTTAAATAAATTGAATTGAGCTACTCTCAGCGGGTCAAAAAAAGCTCGAGATCTCTTAGTTAAAAGTCTGCTCTGACCCTTCCTGTAAAAAGCTTGGAGTGTTATTAAACCCATGTAAGTAACCAGTGTGGTTTATAGGATTCCACCATCTCTTATGCTAGTTCCCTTGATGTTCACTGGTGTCATTGTGCTGGATCTGCGTTGAAAAAACGGCGCGTGCTTAGCGGATCTACAACAAATTTCACATGTCGGGAAAGTTTGTATTTTTAATGAGACACAAAAAATAATAATAAAAATAAAAAAAAAAGTTCCTCTGACTGATTTCTTTAAAACGCATGAAAGGCTCCCATCGGACTCCCCCGTACTTTCACCGTTTTAAGTTCTAGATGGTATAAATCTCGTAACCTTTAAAAAAGCTACTGCTGCTGAATTTATTTCCTAGCTCTGTCAGTTAAACGCTAAACTTAGCAACTAACAGTGCAAAAGCGTCCTTTTTTTCTTCAAATTAACTATTCTTGAGCTTTACCCACCTTGGAGTTCATTGTTCCGAGTGAGTTTAGAAATGTCTTGGGGAGAGGCCGGCGAAGCTTCAGAAGCCATTATGTTTTTTAGTAACTGCCGCCGTTGACACAGAGGCAAAAACCGTAGCAGTGGGAGAGAAAGAGTTTCGAAACATTTCTTTAATATGGATGACCGCTATTTTGACAGTATTCTTAAAACCTGACAAACTGACCTGGCGTACTTCAGCGTCGAGTTCCAAGAGTCCCCTACTTTACGAAGACAATCTATTTGCGGGGGTTTGTTTTACGGTTACAAACATGGAACTGACGCTGTAACCTAGCAACGGAATTCCAAATCATCCAAAAGTATGTGGCTTCCGCTGCACAGTTGAACTTTAAGCAGACCAAGAACAGAGCCTTTCCACTTTTTATTCATTTATTTATTGAAATACAAACAATTCTTAGTTACAAAATATAATATCAAATGTTTCAGCAAATGTTGCAAAACTCCAAATATCTCTTATTATTTTCTCCAAAGTTCTAAGCAATTGTCATAGAGTCCCTGGATCCACTGTGAAAGGTTTCCTGCGCTGTGATGCCAACATGTTCAGCTGTAAAACAAACACATACAGTATAAAAAAAAAAAAAAAAAAAAAGTAATCAAGCTAAAACTAAGTACATTTTCATAAGAGACGTGTATGTTTATCCTGTCAGGAAACCCATAGCTACCAATACCTGATGTGAAGCTGCAGTTGCCTTCTGTTCAGCCTGTGTTAGTCTTCTCTGGAGACGACTTGTCTTCTCTTGATATTCTGCAAGCTGTTTCTCATACTGAGCAAACACAGATCACTTTGACACATGGGGTGTAACATTAAAGCTTGGGTTTAAGATTGTTTTCAAAGCACTATAGTTCAAAGAAATAGTAAAAACATCCCCATCCATTTTTGTCATTTTGACAAAATTAAATTAGAATATAAATATTACATTCATTGCAGTAATTATTAATAGATAAACTGAAACTTATACCCAACACATTGATTACATAGAGATTGATATTGTCCAACCATGCATTTGTGTACATTTCAATGATTATGACTTACAGCTAATAAAAATGCCCCAAAAAAAAATGTCAGAAACTATATTACATAACACAAATTAAAAAAGGATTTTACTGTCCTCAAAGAGGATGAGCAACAAAAGGTAATTGCGAAAGAAGCTGGCAGTATCCTATCCTATCCATCCATCCTTTACACTCACTTATCCCTCGTCTTGTCAAGGGGAGCTGGTGCCCATTTTCGGGATATAATTGGTAAGAGGAATGACACATGGTGGGCACGTCGGCAGTCCATCTCAGGACAACAAAGACAAAAAAACCCTAACAAAACAAAAAGAAATGCTGCATGCATTTAGCCTCTCACCTAAGTTCAATTTAGAGTGACAAATTAACCTAACATGCAGGCTTTTTTCTGTCGTTCTAAGCTGGAGTACCCAGAAAAGACCAACGAGGAGAGAATATGCTAAACCCAGCCAGAGAGTCCTTAGAGATCTGATCCCACAATATTTTTGCTTGAATGCAACAGTTCTGTGCCATATTGATGGGAAGTTCAGTGGAAGTGGCAGGAATTGGTGCAAAATGAATTGGATTGGCTACAACTGTTGCATTCTTTGTGTTAGCCACTAAAGAAAGGAGTCATCAATTAAAGGTATAATTGAACACAACACGAGAAGAACTGGTCCAAAAAAAAGAAAAAAAAGCTATATAGATAATTAGTCAGTCTAGGTCCTCAATTATTTTATCTCATGGTTAATGAAGAATGTGTTGGTTTCAATTGGCTTTTTAGGGAATGTGTTTTTTGTTCCTTTGTGGGAGGTTTTTTCATTTTATTTTTCATTGTTTACACATTCTAAGCCCCTTTAAAGTTCGTAAATAATCCATGTATGAATGTATTACTTTCATGATGTTATGGAAAAGTGCATCATGTCTGTGCAGGGTAACCCCTCAGTCCAAGAAAAATGTATCCCAAGGAAGATGAATACGAAGACTTTGATCATAAAAAAACACTTCTCAGCTGGACTAGTTAGAAAAATGACTACACTGTTGCACAGAGGCCCAAAGCCCTCTTTTCAGATGAAGCTTAATTTTGCCTTTCATTTAGAAATCAGTGGAGTGGAGAAGCACAGAATCCAGGTTACTTTAGCTCCATTTAAAAGGTTCCACGGTGATGATTTGGGGAGCCGTTTCATTTTCCTGGTGCTGGTCTACTGTGTTTCATCAGGTCTAAAGTCACAGCTCAAATATTTTTATTTTATAAATCTTTTTTTATTGCTCTTATATAATATTTAACATAAGCCTTATCAAAAATGTAATATTTGTGCCTGTTAGACGCAAGTCACAATCATCAAAATTAACCACAATATATGCTTGGAACACATCACAGATGGGCAAATATATGCAATGAGTTTCACTCCTACAATTAACAATCAAAAAGTCCACTTTATTAAGAAACACATATACCATATGAGAGTAATTTGAGTGCTGCTTACAGCTTTATGATGTGTTACAGTAATTCAAAAGCTTGTTTGCTGTTGTGTGCGAGTCACACAAACCTCAGATATGGTGTTATGGTCCGTTTCGAGCTGTATCTCCAACTCTAGCGAGCGTTGTTTCTGCCGTTTCAGCTCTGCCCTGAAAACATTGCCAAGGAAAAGGGAAAAAAAACAAACGATTAGAGCTGAGGCCCTGCTCAAAGAGACAACAGAAACATTTAGAAAGCTTTGTTTTCCAGCGTTTCAGCATTTGCACTATTTCAAATGTATCTCAACTGTTGCTCAGAGCAGAACAACTTCAAGTGTCAAATCAATTTTTGTATGGGATGTTTCAGCGCCTTTGATAGTGTTCATGGTAAAACAGATGCAATAAAATCCTCAGGCAGTGAAGCTTAAAAAAAGGGTATTTGTTCTTGAATAATACACTGTTTTGTACATAATGAATCACAGTATTAAATATTTATGCATTTCATCAATTTTAAACATCCTCTTTAAGCTGTCTGCCGGTTACTAACTAGTTTTACATTAAACTCTTATGGTTCAACACTTCATTTTGAAGGCTTTATTTTGGAAAGAGTGTCTGCTTTTTTTTTATTCAAGCACTGCACAGCTTTCCATTTTTTAATGAGAAACAAAGAGAGAGGGGGGTAAGGAGCAAAGCGTTTTGCATCCAGTGAAAGGCGCAGGTTCCCTCGGATATACGAATAGAAGCTGCACGTTCATTAATGTGAGTTGCCAGCCCATTTGGATAAGCAGTCAGCACAGTTAAAGGCTACAGAGTTCCATCAAATCCAAGAAGTGGCTTGAAGAACACGGTAATGTTCTAAGAGTGGCAATGACAGAATGTAGACCTGAACCCTGCAGAGCATCTCTGTAGAGATGCAAGGTCCGTGCACTGATGTTTCTGACGAAGAATTAAAGAAAACCCCGCAGTAAAGGTGCACCAAACATGTATAATAACTGCAACAAAGATTTGGAGATATACTGCCACAAACAGTAACTTTAAAGACCGCCTCGGAGCTCGGAATAAAAACCCAATAATACAGATCATTACTCACTAGTCATAAAGATAAAAACATTTATAATAAAATTGTATTCCATTTAGAAGTACTTAAATAACCCAGAAGGGAAATTAGATGCTGTAGTATCTTCCACATATTAATCTCTCTTCTATCTTAGAGCTGCTTAGATCTAATTTAATATGTTTGCCCTGTACAGAAAGATACACACAGCCTTACATTAATAAACTTCTCATCTTCCTTCTTCGAAATCGGCTTCTCAACACCAGAAACTGATTTGTGCAGCTCCTGCTTTCCATAGAAATGTTAAAGGCCATCTGCACACATTCTTACTTGAGAGCTGTGATTTTACTTTCAAAGGCCTGCACTAGGTTCTTGGCCTCTTCCTTCCATCGTTGAGTGCTTTTCTGCTGGGCTGCAAGGAGGCGTGTCAGATCGGCGCTGGAGCTTCGGCTCCTTTCCTCCATCTCCCTCAGCCGCGCGTCGAGCCCCTGCTCCCTGATGCTGCACGCTTGCTCCATCTGTGAGACCTAAAGCGGGGACCACGGTAAAGGAAGCTGGTAAATTAGGATAAGTTTAAATATCCAATTACATTTTATAATTAGATTTACAATTAAATAAAGTCAGTGATAATAATTATATAGCAATGATAAACAAAATTAAAAGTTTCAGCAAACCAATATAAGAATGATGAATATCTTCCGTATTTCGTATACTGTGAAATATCCTGTGCAGTTTTCAAACCGATATGATGCCGATACTTGGATCTGAGGACTTGGAGATACCGATTACCATTCCAGATACTTCTAACACAAATAAAAATGCAATGAGTTGGATGACAGGTTTTATTTTCTTCTCAACATGTTACTAAAAAAATGATGGTGAATAAGATAAAAAATAGATAAATAAAAATAACCACGAAACAAAACTTTCAAGTAAAAAATAAATAAAAATCCTGTTCATATTATTGGCAACTTTATTGGCTACTTCAATACAAGTATATTGGAAATGTATCAACCCCAATGCTAATATCAGTATCGTTGCACCCTTATGAAATACCTCTGTTACTGCAGATTCATTTTGCTTTAAATAACTTTTTTTCTTCCAGTTGATATGAGAGGAGCCACTTCGCAGTTTAATATTTGAACCCTTTCCCATTCCATTCACATCTAAGATTGTTTTATTAGTGTGCTGTTTAAGCATGGATTGACTTCCAATCTCGTCTATGCTTACCTCCTGCTTGGCATTCCTTTGGATCTGCATGCAAGCCTTGCGCAGCTCATCCATCTCCTTGCGCCGCTGCGTGTTCTCCTGCTGCAGCTGAAGCCTCTCCTCGCTGACACCGACGCAGTCGTTCCGAGCTGCAGCCAGCAATCCCTGCAGCCGTCGTACCTCCTCCTGGGACCGAGACAGCTCCTCGCTGTAACTACAGGAGACCAGATAAGTCGGATCAAAGTGGTGGTGGTGGTGAGGTTGCTTAACTTCCTGCCCACGTAGCTAAAGTGTAAAACCCTTCTGTGGTATGCAGAGTTACACTTACTCCATCTCCATCTTTTTCAGCTTGTTCTGAGTGCTTTGGAGAGTGAGATTTATGTCTTCCTTCAACCTCTCTGCATTTAGACACCTCTGATGAAGAGCCTCAATCTTCCTGAACTCTGGCTCTGCCCTGCCTTCCTTGTACACCTAAACAATAACAGCACGGATTCCATGCGCCCAGTCACAGAACTGTATAATCAGACCGCATGAAAAACTCAGAAAAGCAGAGAATTCGCAAGAGTTTTTCCAAGTACCTTCTCCAGTTCTTCTTCTACAGCTTTTCTCTCACGCAGGGACCTCTCAATCTGAGACTCTTTATCTGCACACTCCTAGAAAGAGGTGGCGGTGGGGGGAGTAAGGGTCGACATGGAAGACATGAGTCGGAGACAGACAGAGAGACTAAGAAAGGGTTTAGTGTCATTTTCTAAAGAATATCCCCCTGAGAGGAAAGGTCTGTACCAGCTGCAGTGCAGACAGCTCCTCTGCCATACGATGGATTTGGATGTTGCACTGCTTGCGCACATTTTCCACCTGTTGGAAAAAAAAATAAAAATAAAGTAAAAATTACTCCACTCAAGATGTTAATGAGTTAAGGCAGCGGATGAAGCAAAAAAAATGAAGCAAATGTGTTAGTATTCAGACTCTGCCTTGACTGTACTTCTATAAAAATTTTACTTTTGAGATTGCACAGATTTTACAGGAAGTATAACCCACTCAAATGGTGTAATGTGAACAAACCATAACACGAAGCAAATATTTAAAATTTCCCTTTAAATGATAAAATTCTACAAATAAATAAGGTCTATAATTTACAGTAAAAACAACTATTTAACCTCCTATATACATTATCTATGAATTTTTAAAATTAAAAACATAAACTACTAGAAACATAAACTACATAAACTAGATATCAGAGCTTCCCCATGGCCAACTTTTCCTTTGTCATGCTTATTACATTTTTCTAAATATAAAATGATCAAAACCAAGTACTTAAATTGTTGGTCTTCACACATTTAACAAACTTCTTTCTTTCTTTCTAAGTATAGTATAGTAATATGAAGATAATGAATAAATATGCTTTGTTGCATTCATAGGAATAATCTAGAAATTTCTCAACTTTCCATTGGATTCAAAATTAATATGTTTATAAAAGAACTGGGAGCTTTTTTCTCTCTATTTTGTGTGTTAAAGTCATTTACAAAATCTTAAGTCGGTCAAAAAAAGGAATCAACCGATGTGATCTCTCAATGAGAAGACTGACGAAATATGAATGACTGCTCTACAGCCTCAGACTCAAGACTGCTCAAGTCACACATGGTTTGGTTAGTCGAGTGAAAATAGTCATCAAGACAGAATTTTTCTTCTAAAAAACAGAATGACCATAATTAAAACCCTTAGGGAATTACGACACAAATGTCTTCCAGGAAGCATATGAGAGGGAATGTATTTTCTTAAGATATTAACAACTAGCAGAAGGTACTTGATCAGACATACTTCATTGTCACCCTCCATGATGAATAGTGCATCAAAATTAGTATTTCATTGCTATGGCAAAATGTTACACGAATAATCTTGTTGCAGTTTTCTAATAGTGAGATTTAGAGACTAATTTCCACTCCTTTATAACCTGAGGTCCTTGGTCAATTCTTGCCGTTAACACAGCTCAGTTGTTTTAACTTTATTTGTTGCTCAGACTAAGGATATGAGGAAGTTAGGTTTAAAATTTCCAGAAGCCATTTCCAGACTCATGAAGATAGACACACATCTTCCTTTGTAAAACATATTCTCTACTTTTTCCCATTCTGAAGGCTGGCTTACTCCATCATGTCCTATTCACACTCTAGGGCGGAACTTGTAGTCATGGATAACAAATTATAAATGTTTTTCCAAGATGTATAAAATGATGCAGTAACACTACTTTAAAGATTTTTTCAACAGTTTTGATTGTATTTTTGTATTATTTAACCTCCCCATAGACTTTTTAAATAGAAAGTCAGACTATTCTATTTTTGTGTATAATTGAACTAATGCAACACCAACAAAAACAGATTAAATACATTATTTTTATATAAGGTTTATTGAAGTTGCAATTTTACCAGGGATGTATATGAATGGAGAGACTGTTCTGAAAGTTCTTCTGCTCATGCTTAACAGTCTAGGCAATACTTATGTCCTCAGAGTCCTGAGTCTAGCTAAAACTTGTAAGTAACTTAGAGGGAAGACAAGCATGTATAATGAAGACTTAATCTCTGAGTGACTTTAAAAAAGGAAAGGGGCAAAAAAAGAGATTAAAATGAAAAAAAGTGTCTTACTCTACAAGTAATATTTAAAATGAAGTACCTGCAAGGTTAAAAGGTAAAATATGCATACAGGTTCTTATATTAAAAGAGTCCATGGCCTCAAATTTCCTCCCTAGAAATATTTTTAGAGACTAGAAACATATATAAGATTCAAGCCAGTGAGTGCTTCAGTCTCGGTTAGATGTTGAGCTCCGCAGTGATGGCACTTTTACCTGGCAATAAATAACAACATTTTGAGAAATTGCTGACTTTTCCAGCCTCAAATAGTTCTCTCTTTTGCTTTCTGGTGTTTCTTGAAGTGTAAATTCAAACATTTCAACTTGAGTTCTTTGGGGGTTTAGCCTCAGAAGTCCCTCACAAAGCAATAAATAAATCTTGTATTTCCTCATTTTTAACTTTTCTTGTCCCTGATCTTGTTCTGATCACCTATCATGAATAAAGAGTTCTAACATGTTACGAGAACCCATTAGACGATGCGAACACAACTCTCAGGAGAAGGTACCAATCTTCCATCAAAAATTTAAAGAATGTTTATAATAGCGAGGTAGCTTGTTATAATTGTTGTCAGTAAACCATTTGAAGTATTATTATTATTTTTTTAAAGTACTATTTTTTTGTTTTACTTGAATGTCCAATTTTACTGATCTCCAATAACTGGGAGAAATCAGGCAATGCTCAATTACCCCCTCCCCATTTTTGTATTTTTTTTTTTTTGCAGACCGTAATTGGTTAATTTTGAACCTGGGAAAAATAAATCATAGAAAGATGGATAAAACTTTAGAATAACAAAAAGAATAGAAGAAATTCAAATATTTTTTCCCATAATCTATTTATTTATTTATTAATCAAGCCTGAAAAATATCCAAATAAAAACCTGTACATATCGAAACTGCAGAGACACTGTGGGTTACACTGGAAGACGGAGCAATGTTCTTTATCTGCAGACGCAACCAATGTGTTAAAAACATAAACATTAGCGCTTGGTCATTTGAGTTTTAATTATTTTTCTAAATGCAACCCTTTTACTTCATAAATCGACTTCAGTGAGCGTGTAATGAATGGTTCAATTTATTCTGCTTAAACAGAGAAATATTTATTCAACCATTTTAAAGTTTTGTACCTCTTTCCTGGTTCGAACCGCAGCCTCCTGGATCAAGTGTTTGATGGCATGCTCTGTCTTTTCTAGCTCCTCTGTCTTCTGTTTCTCTCTTAGAAGGGACTGCAGGGTAAAGTAAAGAGAGGAAAAGGTGCACATTTCAGAGGAAGAGTTTCTTAGACAATATGAAGAGTTGCCAGGGAATGGTGCAGCTGAACAGATTGAGAGGAAGACTCAGTGAGAACAAAGAGAGAAAAGTCAAAGAAAACCTCTGATGGAGAGAAGAGACTGGGGTCACCTGTTCCTTCTGCAATACAGCCTCTTCAGCCACTTGAACATTCTCTCTGACTTTGGACAGAGCCTCGTACTTTTCCTCTTCTAGGGTGATGCAACGCGCCTGGAGTTCCCCCACCTTTCTCTCCCACACAGCTTGCTCTCGACGAACTGCCTCAGCCTCCTGAGAGGCAGCCTTTAGCCTGGAAAAGGAGGAAAACAGCGGTGAGCCAGCAGTGAAGAGAGAATAAGAGCTGCTGTTTGGCCTTGTGACACTTAAAGCTCAGATGTGAAACTAGATGACTTCCCATCAGATCAATATGGCAGCATACTGTAAAAATTGACTGAACAGTTCCTTCTTGGCTCCCCGTCAGATTGTTATAAGAAGTGACAGGTGATTACTGGTGAAGTAAAAGCGGGTTAAAAATGTGCTCACCGGGTTTCGAGTTGGCTCAGGGTTGTCTGAAGCTGCTGGAGTCGTCTTTCTGCTGTGTCCTCTCTGCCCCGAGCCTCGGCCATGTCTTCCTCCTAATTACACAGGTATGACTTTGAGTTAGTTAGGTTACCAGAATCTTGTAGAAGTACTTTCCAGAAAGTAAGTAGCATACCGGCTTTCAGCTCAAACTTGATGAGCAGGAACAAAATCAAACAAGAAAGTATCTCACACAGCTTCTAAGGCAAAATAATCCTTCCATCTCAGATCGACTAGATTCCTCCCATCTATTGAACGGATCCGTTATGTAGTAAGATTAGCTTGGATTGACTCACTTTTCTTTGCATCTGTTCCTGGAGATTCTGCAAAAATTTGGTCATTTCGTCCACTTTGGCAGTGGCCGTCCTGAGTTCAGTCTTAGCCTGCCTAACCCAGAGAAGAGAGAGTATTTGTTATCATTTATATCAGCAAGAGATGGCTCGATAAAGAACATAATCATCTAGACTGTAATAAATGCTTAGAATTTAAGTACCATGCCTGTAAAATGTGTGTAAAGTGTTAAGGGAATCAAGTCATTAAGAAACCACAACAAAGCTGTTTCCAAGACCACAACAGCAGAGCTCAATCAATTATTTTATTTTTTACATTTGATGGAGAGAGCACTCCATCTCGGGTCTATTTTTGCTATGACACCAGTGGAGAAAGCCACAAACACATTAATTACTCATTGATCACAAGTCAAATGGTTAACTCAATATTCACCAATACTATCAAAATCATGTATTTTACAAATATCATGCAGCCCAAATTTGCAGATGCCTTTTAGTCATAGCAGACATATGAAAACTAATCTCCACAGCAAAACAATGCATCAGTGGTAGTGCATTTCCATTTCAAAAGACCTGTGGCTCTAAAGTTTATTTTCGTGTCAGAAGAGTGTGTTGGAGAATTACTACTTTGCTTTGAAAAACTATGGAAGTATTTTACTTTATGTGCTTTTTACTTTCACAATGTTTCCTAGGTTTTCTGTTGCTAATATGAAAACTAACAAGCACAGGTGAGATACTGTTTTATACGAAGTTTGTTTTTCCACATCTGATGCCACTGAACAGTGACTTCCTAGAATACCAGCTGTTTTCCTGGTAACCTGATAGTAAGACCTAATGAAGACACTTATCCCTTGTTTGACTATCCTTCACATGCAGTGTAAAATATATTCACTGTCAATGCTGCTTTAAATGTAACTGTTAACTTGAGGGCAAAGTAAAAAAATGTTAATCTCAATTAAAAACGGCAAAAATTGCTTCACTAACAAAAATAATGCCGCACAGAGGGATTCATTATGGCAATTATTCAGTTTTTAAATAATTACCATTGATTGATTCTTTTTTTAACAACTGCTCAACTTATGATCCAATTAAATGCATAATTAAGGCAAAAATAGTAATGTAATTATGCAGGCACGTTTGCTGAGGATTCCTTTTTAAGAGTACCTGAGGAAATACAAAGACATTGTAGACATAATAGTGTTAAGCAGATGTTAATTTCGCTGCTTTTTAGTGCCTTTATGAGCAGTTGATGGGGGGGGGGAATAAAACATTGTTATACTTATCTGTAATCCACAAATTGGATAGGAAATTGTTATCAAAGGGCTACAAGAAGGGCTCCGACATGAAGCCTGCCTTGGGTTATGCATCCATAATGAAACAAGACCTTTTGGCAGCAGTAGCTTCGAATCGCAAAGGTGTTTTCGTTACCTGAGCTGGCATTGCAGCTCCTCCATTTCTGAGCTCTGCTCCGTCACCGTCTTCAGGAGCTGCTGGTTCGTCTGCGTGTGGCAAGAAAGACAAGAATGCCAATTGTGAGGCATAGCTCCCAAACACGCAGCTCTGAAAGTTTCTGTCAAAAGCAAGTTTTCAGCAAAACTTCTCACTTAAAACTTTCTATGTCCTTTCAGAACAAACCCTAAGGAGCCTGTATCAGTCATTCACCACCACAAAGTAAACTGCTCTCATATGCAGTGGGTGAAAAAAGGCTGCTTGCATGAAGAGTCGGAGAGGGGAAAGCCCAGGGCTGAACCGCACATTAAAAATGCATTAGAGAGATATAGTATTACTATAATGTCTTTTTGCGCACTGCATGTTGTGCAAAGTATGTGTTTCGTTAAGGATATATCCATAGTTAGACTGAAGCTCTGTTAGTTTGTTTGAAACAGAGCCCTGATCAGCATGGTGGTGTGTCTGTGATTCCAGGTGACAGAGAGAAAGTGGTATATAGCCCTGTGTGTCGAAAAAAATAAAATAATAAAAATAATAATAAAAACGAGATAGAGGATTACAGTGAGCTGACAGTCCATTATACAACAAGAGATTTCTGGCTCACTACCAGCGGGATTTAGAAACCCATTCACTGAGTTACAAGATTAATTATTAGAGCAGGGTTCATTTTAGAAAAGTGCAAAGCATTTCGATCCCACGGCTAATTGGAAGGCAGTAATTTAACACACTTTTAATTAAGCATTACTTACAGATTCCAGTTTCTGATTGGCCGCTTCGAGTTTGTGAGAGTGCTGCTGGAACTGAACGAGCTGATCCTGTCATGGCGAAAAAGTGGGCATTCAATAGTGTTTAAGTGCCGGTAATTACCTCCTGCTTATACCAAGAATTACCTGAGACCAAACTCTAATTAACAATGCTACTAGGTTAACAGCTCCACCTAGGGGCGAGGACGACAAACGGTACATTTGTAGTACAGTCTCGATAAAAACTTTTGCCTATCATATGAATTTTCTGCTACATTCTGCCAAATTACAACCACAAACGTAAATGTGTTTTAATTGAAAGACCAAGAGACAAAGAGGTAAAAGCGACATTTGATTTCTGAAATCAATCAGAAATGTATAAAAATCTAAAACATAAAAAAGGGACCACACATTTATATTTCACTATCCTCCCAGTTAATTGTGTCTATCTTTTTTGCAAATATAAAAAGTAAAAAAAAAAAACAAACAACTTACAGCTTCAGTGTCGTGCGATGGACGTCTGTAAACAGGTTTTAATTCTTGTTGCATATTCTTAATCATATTTTTATCTGGACTATAACTGGAACAGTATAGCACATAAATATGGATGGCAATGATTCCATTTTCACTCTGGCTAAATGTTTCAGGTTGTAGTCATCCTGAAAGGTGACACTCAGACCTAGTCTCAACACAACTGCAACTTTTAACTGTTTTTTTGTTTGTTTTTTCCAAGGACCGCCTCTATCTAGCTCGATTCATCTTATCATCGACTATGCTGAAGAAATTCACCCCCACAACCTCATTCTGCCGCCATCATGTGTCAGAGTGAGGCTTGATCTGCAGTTAGTTTTCAGCCACACAGAGGACTTTCTACATAAGCCAAAGAAGTTCAGTGTTGATCTCATCTGACCGGCGCATTCAGTTCCTTCTGCTTTGCTGTGTCCTTTGTGTGACACACTGCAAATGCCCTTTCTTATAGCTTTCTTTTAACAACAGCTCAGACTTATGGAGTCTATGAACGATACCTGTTTGGTTGAAAGCTGGGTTGTGCATCAGTGCAATGCTTAATGCTATGTTCAAAACTTCATGACTTTTTCGTCTCTTGATCTTCAGGGTGGAGTTCGGTTGCTCATGTTCCCAAAAAAAACTCTAAAGTAGGGATGCACTGATACCGATATTAAGTATCGGGGCCGATATCGTTCTAATGTACTCATATCTTTAGTTAACTGACACAATGAACTGATACTTAAAAAGTAGAAAATCTGCAATGATTTCACAGAAAATTTTTATTTTTATCTTGAAATGTTATATTGTTCCAATCCATCGCATTTTTTTGTGTTGTAAAAGTATTGCCATTGGTACTCGGTATCGGCAAGTACTCAGACCAAAGTATCGGTATTGTATCAGTTTAAAAACGTTGTATCGTTGCATCCCTACTCTAAAGTCTTCAAAGAACAGCTTTCAGAGGCTCGTTATCAACAGGTGGACTCTACTAACTGTACTCTACTAATTAGGTCACTTCTGGGGAGAACTGATTTTACCACAGTTTATTTAGTAGTATCAAAGTAAAAAGGGGGTTGAAAGAAAATGAAAAACACACTGATCAGATTTATGATCTGATCAGTGTGTGACATAACATGCATTTATTTACCATAACGACGCACTTAATTTGTGGTTGTAATATGACACAATGAGAGAACAATGTGGTTATGAAAAATTGTGCATCTTACAGTATATAAACTTCTAAACTTTTCACTCTTGTGTTCTTGTAGAATATACTGGTCTTGCAAGTTGATGTGGGAAAAGTGAACCTTGAGCTGCTGTCTTTGAGCGTTGTGAAGCCGCCCATCAGAGATGGTCCTCTGGTAGACCTGCTGTAGGCGGTCCAGCTCCTGGGCCGTCGTCTGCCACAGCTCCAAGGCCTGTTTTCGCTCCTGAACTCGCACACACACACAAATATCCACCCACATTTACTCTGATAACCACTGTGTTTGTTTTGTTTTGTTTTTTCCTGCTGCCACACAAGCGACGGATGAGCGAAAGAAATCTTTCAGGAAGTATCTCTGGCAAAGCTGGAGCGGCGTGTTTCCTGGTGCTCACAAGTGAATGCAGAGATCAAAATTATATTGATCGTCTAATCTAACTGCCAGTCATGACAAATGCTCGCTGCATCCAAATTCCAGCTGCTCTGCGGCTCAGCAAAGCTTTTGTTGCAATTTTAGAATCTGCAGGAAGTGCCTCAGGGAGCGAGTATTGCTGCTATTCACTGTCCACAAAAATAATGGAGTTGAGTTGTTTTGCCAACATTTTCGCTTTTAGTGTTTTCTGATATTCAATGCTGGGCATTAAGATATATAAGAAATATTTTTCCCTAAACCTTCTTTGTAAACAGAACATTTATATTTGATTCTGTAATTTTGCTTGAAGCTTTGACCTGGATCTCAGCAGGTCATGAATGTAGGATTTAGAATATAATCTAAACATGTAGGGCTTTTTTTTTTATGAGCAAAGAATATTTTTTATTGTTGGTTTATTTAGAGACTGAATAATTGTTGCTGCACTACAAACACATTCATAAAAATCCAAATAAATACCATGTAAAATAGCATTTTTTTATTTTCTATCATTTATATTATATCTCTTTTTTTTCTTTAGATCTACATTTCAGCCAATTGAGATAAAAATTAAATAAATTATGACTGTGGATCAAAGTAAAATAACTAAGCATCCCCCTGCTGATTATTATTTGATTCACCAAATTACATTTACCCACAATGGACTATAATCAGATCATTTTTTAAATTACATTAATTCAGGCATGAGAAGCCATAATGGTCAATACAAATATGCTGTACCAGAAATCTTTTTACACAAGAAAGAGCACAAAACAACCAAAACCTAAGATAATCATAAGCTCCCATCAAAAGTCCAGAACAGAAATGTAATCAGAACAAGATTCCCCAAAAGGTATCAAACCCAATTTACATCATACTGATCGAGATGTCTCAAAAAGTAAAGAGAATTTCTGTGCCATTTTGTTAAAAAAAAAAAAAAACCGTTGCTCAATACCAATTTCTGTCCTTCTTTGCTGCCATTATTTCTACCAAAGTGGTTCCGATGTCTAACCAGAATTAGAGTCAGTTCTAAGGTGAAAGCCAGACAATCAAAATCGAAGCAAAAATCATTGCTTCATTATAAAACTCTCCTCTACTACTGGTATCCAAAGTCTGGCCTCAAGGGCTGGGGTGCTACGGGTTCTTGATGTCACTCTGGGTCACCAAAGATCCTGGTTCCTTACCAGGGATCTCAAGAACTTAAAGACATGTTAAGGAGGTAATGCAGCTATTTAAATCCACTGTGTTGGAACACAGACACATCTGAAACCTATCAGTGCTAGAACCAGAGCTTGAAGCGGCGGATTTCTTGCTAAATAACAACTAACACCAGCTTAGCAAAGACTTGGTGAGAAAATAGGTTTTCAAGGTACTGCAGATTCCAATTTACTGATTCTGATTTATTTTTTTTTATCATACAAATTATAAAATGTATATATTTGAGAAAAACCAGTTAGAGGTCATTTGAGAGTGAAAAACCACCACAAAAAAAACAATATCCACATTAACCCAACAAAGCACATCTTTCTAACCTTTATCTGATTTCTAGTCAACAAAAAGAAACATCTTAATCAAATGCTGTTAATTGAATACACAGGGAAAAAATGAGCTTTGAATATTTCACTAATTGCCCGGCAGTTCCCCAAACGGAGCTGATCAAGTTAATATTATCCTTTTTAAAGGAGATATATCATGCTTTTAAATCCTTCCTTTTCACATGTAAATCATTCACTTGTGGTCTATGTAAAGTAGAACCACAGTGGTTTAGTCTGAATTCCTTGTTATTGTAGCCCTCCTTATACCGTTCTGAGGAGCATCTTTAGAGCAACTCATTTTCGTGCGGTCCCTTTAAATGTAAGCGAAACATTTCATGCCCCTCCCCCTCCAGGTTACAGAGCGTTCCGCTCCACCCCGTTCGGACATTTTTGTAGTCTGATGGCAGCGATTCGATTACTACCGGCAGATAAACTTTTTATTACGAAGATGTCGTCGCTAAATTCCTGTACATCCTGTGTACCCCACGACAAAAACCGGCAAAAAAAGCCCAATCATTTTATTTAAAGCATGCAGTACAGTTATATTCTCAGCTAAAAGCTAGCACACATCGCTAACAGAAGCAGAATGTACAATGCTACAACTATCGCCCGTACGACATATCAACACACAACATTCATGTCTAAAAGAAAGTTTACTGTCATTTTAGTGTTACTTGAAGCTTACCGCTTTGCTTTGTCCGTCGTTTCCGTGGAGAGAAGGAACTGACCCCTCAACCAGACGAAGTCTTTTTGGCAAATCTCTCCTGATACAGACCGAGGTTGCTGAAGCACTCGTCCTCGAAGTGCTTCGCGCAAACGAGGAGAACTTTCCCCACGGATGTCGGTATATTTCCACTAAAAATAAAATTTAACCAGGCACGTCTTAGAGGCTCTGATGCTGGGGGTCGATGTAGGGATTTGTGTGGGTTAATACACCCAATAACTGAACATTTTGACTTGCTTTCTTGTAATTTCGACATGACTGACCTTGGACTACAAAATCGCTGTGGGGGAGAAAAAATGGCGGCTTCACGAAATTGGATACCCGGAAGTCCATTACCTTATTTGGCAGTTCAACAACAAATGCTGTGACGTAATAGACAAGAAAACGTAATAGCGAATAAAGAAAATTAAACAGACTGAAAAATATGACCAAAAAAGAATGTAAAGATATAAACACAGCACCAGAAGAGAATAAATGTAAGTTTTCTGCACTCCTTAACACCCAAAATACACATTTACATGCATTTAAGGGCTAGAAAAGTGGATTTTCCATGATATGTCTCCTTTAAACATCTAGCTGATTTACTTATTGGGTAAAAAGCAGTCCAATGCAAGTAAAGATTTCTTACCCTCTATATACCATCCGCAAAATCTCAGTTTATTTCAGTTTTCTTAAAAAAAAAAAGCTATTGCCTTGAGGACAAATAAAAATTATATTTTGCACAATGTCAATCTGACCTAATAAAATAAAGTCTTAGCTGAGAATTTATATTTTTTTTGTATGTTTTGAGAAAATCAATTTTTAGAATTGATTTTAGACATGCCACTGAAAATTTCCCAACTACACAACAAAAGTTGATAAAGACACATAAAGGCCTTTTATGAAACACATCATCGCATTTATGGGCGTATTTGCAGACCTGCTCAGACAGCTGAACTTGTTCCTGCAGGTTTTTAAAGACGGCCGTGTCTTCTACCGTGCTGCCCTCTGCTTCTGAGGTGACAGGCATGGTACGGAGCTGCTTCTCAATGGACTCTCTCAGCTCCGCATGCAAACTGAAAAAAAAAAAAAACGATTGATGTCAAAAATGTACACTGAGAAGTTAATTTAAAAATGAAAAATGTGTACAGTACGCAGAGTACCCTGATTACTATAAAATTTATTCTGGCAGGAGACACCAGTACAGTCAATGTCATTTCATAGAAATATTTCAAGTAATAAATGACCAGTTATGATTTGAAAACATCTCTGCTGATAGAAAACGCTTCCAATTTAACTTCTGTTTTGCAGCTCAAGCCCACCTATTGACAGCAGTAAAATCTTTCTACCTTTCATTTTCCTCCACAACCTTTTCCAGCTTCAGCCTGACATCTGTCATCATCTCCTGCAAAACAATAACATAACTGTTTTCAAACAGGTAACTTTCATCATTCAAGTCAATATTTTATATATAAAGATAATGTGGCCTTTAGCACACCAGAATGTGTCCTTTGACAACAGAGTCAAAGTTTTTGGTATGATATGAACTTAAAACATCTCACATCAAGGTTTTCCTACCTGATATTTCCGAAGCTGTTCCGTCATTTCGTCCATGTGCCGATCGTACTCTGCTATGAGAGGGGCCATTATCCTAGAATAAAAACACAAAAAACTGTCTGCAAAAAAAAAACAAAAATGCACAAAAATGCATAATTCCCAGTGATAATGGGGTGATTCTAAAATGTGTTAAACATTAAAAGTTATCTGACCCTCTGTCTGACAGCCAGGGTGGAGGGAACTCTGTCTGTTGTGCTTCATCCAGCTGTCAAACACAAAACAACCAGCAGCACACATCAGCATTATTATGTCCCCAACAGTTTCCAAGATCCATATCAGTCAAATTGATTAGTAAATTAGAATAATACCATTTTAATTAATTTTAATAAATAAAGATCATGTACTATACAGGCTCATCAAACACAGTGTGAAGCACCTTCAATTACCTTGTCTTGATATATTCCAAGGGTTTATTTCTATTCACTTTGACGATTATGGCTTACAGCTAATGAAAAGTCGAAATATAGTGTCGGAAAATTTCATTACCACATAAAAGCAACGCAACAATCCCTTTTAACACCAACATTTTAAGTGCAAGTAATGAAAAAGATTGATGGCTCAATAGTTGTCCGGCAGATAATCGCCGAATCGCTTCACAGTAAGGGTGAACTACAAAAGGTCAAAGCTATAATAGCTGGCTTTTCAAAGACGGTTGTATTCAAGCATTATAACGTAAAGTTGAGTGGAAGGAAAGTGTGGTGGTAAAAGGAGCACAGCCAACAGCCTTGATAAACTGTGAAGCAAAGTCAATTCAATAAATTGTAGGAGATTCACGTGGCATGGAATTCCAGTTTCCAGAATTGTGTCGCTCAACGTGGCAGCATAGCAGATTAGCTCTGTTACTTTAGTTCTGATTTGGTCTTTTGCAGACTTTTTTTCTGAATTATTTTCATTGCGTGTTTGAATAATTATTCACTCTGGTTTTGATGGAAGTTTTTTTTTGTTATTTTTGGTTTTAAAACTGTGAGCAGCTGATTAGCATCCCTGAAGTTCAAGGAAAATCTGAACTACAATCCCAAAACCCAGAGGAGTTGAAACAAAGGCCTCATGGATGCAGAGCAGAACCAAAGACCAGAGAGATGAGGAAGTTCAAACCATCTCTTCATTCGATCACAATGGTCAAATATCACCCCCCAGACTCCAAAGTCTCTCTGCCTGGCTTTCTGACCACACGGCCAGAGAGATATAAACAGAAGATGGAAAAACAAATGAAATGGCTTCGCAGCGTTTGTCAACAAAAAATAGTGTCATCCAGGATATTCTACATTGGAATATTATCTCTGCTCCCTGGCTATTGAGCTGTTAGCATGTCGCTACAATCATGTATAACAGTCATGAGGCTGTCATACAGATTCGTTGCAACACTGACTGCTGTGCGAGATCCTTCCTGGCTACAGACTCACCATTCGCCACAACTCTTTGAAGATTCTTGGATGATATAACTTCTAACATTTAATTTACCTTTGAGAAAAGTAAAGTATCTATGAATTAAGCAGAATGAAACTACGCACGTACCCCAGAGATGAGCTAAAATGCCCCAATCCATACCTGAACCAACGCCAGAAATGTCCTGCCAGGCCTAAGGAATAAAAGGAAAGGACTGTGGCTCAGTAGCCAGAAGTCTTTTTTTTTTTTAAAAATATATATTGTATTTCTTTTGGATATCAAGGTCCCAGAGTCTTGACGCAGTGTAGAGGCACAGAATCAAAACAGCTTGAGGTCCAGAGTGAAGTTTTCTCAGTCATTGATGATTTGGGGAGCCATGTCATCTGCTGCTCTTGGTCTACTGTGTTTTACTTCGCTCAAAGTAAGGACAGCTGCATTCTAGGGAATTTTGGAACACCTCATGTGTACCCTAAAGTTTAGGGCCTAAACCAAAAGTTGCTTAAGTTTCTCTCTACTGATTTATGGCATTAGGGGACAGTAAATGAAGCCAGTTTGTTTGGGACACAGTTTTCCTTTCTAATTCTTAACTTTTTCTCTTTGACTGTTGATTTTCAAGAGCTGTTTTTAACTGAAAAAGGTAGTATTATTGAAGAAGCAGACATAAAAAATTGATAGTTCAGTTATCTCTCTCTAGGATGTACAGGTTGAGAAAACAAATACAGCCTGCAGACCAGCGAAATAGCTGAGCTAAGAAATGACAGACTTCTGTCAGGAGTATTTCTAAAAGAAATATACAGAGCTAGATCACCATGAGGCAATGGTAACCTGGTGGGAGAAGGGCAAACGGCCGTCATTTTTAACATTTAAACATATCATCTGGGTCGAAGCCTGTTTACAGTTATGTTACTTTGAAAAAGTGTTGGCATTCCTTCAACATGATCATTTTAAAGCCACAAACTTTCAGCCATTTTATTGTTTTTTTTGTGAGATACCAAACTAACTTAGTATGGATGAAAACTTATCAATTTAAATGAAAAAATGTATATAAAATGTAAAAATAAAGGACTGAAAAGATATGCATTTGTTTTAAGTGCCTAATTAGTTTGAATCCCCTTAAATAAAACTAAGCAGCTAATTGCCTAAAAACCCATCCTATTAATAAATAGAATGCTTTCTCATCTTAGTAGAAAGTTGTTTCATGAAGATCTCAGAGAAAGGGCAGGGATAACAATATACCAGGATGTGACTGACCACATAAAAAAATAAAAATAGGTCCAGCAAGAAGAGCTTTAATTAGAGAAATCTTCAAGAGGCCTGTGGTAACCCTGGAGGAGCTGTAGACTCTGCACAATCTTAATGGAAGACATGGTGGTGGTTACATCATGCTATGGTTATAACATTTTCAAAGACATGTACAGGACAGGTAAGCTGGAGAGAGTTGATGGAAAGATGCAGAGCCGGCCAAAAGCCCAAGCAAACTAATCTGCTCTTTAGGGCCCCCGATCCCTTGTGTACCTCTTATAAACCCTTAAGTTTTAACACAGAGCAAAAATCCAAAATCTGCAAATTTGTTTATTGATTAGAATGATATTAACTTTGACTGTTTCAGCAAAGACAAAGCTAAACATTTTACATTTTCATTTATTTCAATCATTATTAGTGTTTTAACATAATCAAGTTGGAGTTTTGTTCGTTTACAAAAAAATGTAAATAATAGGAATGTGTATTGGCAAAAATCAGGCGATACAATATGTATCACGATACAGAGGAAACAATATAATACATCACAATATATCACGATCTGATGAGTAATACTATATATTGTGATTTTTAAAAACTGAATTTAAGTGTAGAAAACCTGTCACAGCATCCTAAACACTCCAATATGTTTCATCCATAACTCATCCAGTTTTATTACTTGTTCTAGTTGGTCCACTGGAACGAAGGAGGTAAAAAAGCCACCAAATACCAGTCCTACTTTCAATTTTACTGCCAAAATGATTGTAATCATCGATTCTTTGCTCTTGAATATTGATATAATATTGTGATATAAAACATCGTGATATATTGACATATCGATATTTTCTTACATCCCTAGTAAATAATAACTAATTATACATGATTGTTTTACTTTAACTTGCCAGCTAAACTTGGCCCACTCTCGTAGACTGCACCTAGCCTGTATCAATGCTCTGCAAGTGGTGGTGATGTTTTGTTTTTTTAATCATCACAAATCAAATTCTGCCAAAGTCACCATCAAATCTAGGGCTGTCCCTGGGAAGACTGAGCTAGATAGAAGGGACTCTTGAAAGAGAACATGTTACAGGCAGAAAAACACTCAAGACCTGATGTAGTGGTTCACCCTTCTATGGAACGCCAAAGTGTTCAAAATTAAATAAATACATTATAAATATTGAATAAAAATATAATGTGACAATGAAATTATTAAAAACGTTCAAATGCAACGCCCATTTTTAAAAAATATTTTTCATAATTTTTTATTTTAGATTATACAGGTGCTGGCCATTAAATTAGAATATCATCAAAAAGTTGAATTATTTCAGTAATTCCATTCAAAACGTGAAACTTGTACACTGTATACTTTCCTTCCACACATAGTGATATATTTCAAGTGTTTATTAATTTTCATTTTTATTATTACAACTGACAGCTAATGAAAACACCAAATTCAGTATCTCAGAAAATTAGAATATTCTGAAAAGGCTCAATATAGAAGACACCTGGTGCCACTCTAATCAGCTGATTAACTCAAAACACCTGCAAAGGCCTTTAAAAGGTCCCTCAGTCTTGTTCTGAAGGCTCCACAATCATGGGGAAGACTTCTGACTTAACAGCTGTCCAAAAGACGACCATTGACACCTTGTACAAGGAGGGCAAGACACAAAAGGTGATTGCTAAAGAAGCTGGCTGTTCGCAGAGCTCTGTGTCCAAGCACATTAACAGACAGGCGAAGGGACGGAAAAAATGTGGTAGAAAAAAGTGTACAAGCTCTAGGGATAACCGCACCCTGCAGAGAATTGTGACGACAAACCCATTCAAAAATGTGGGGGAGATCCACAAAGAGTGGACTGCAGCTGGAGTCAGCGCTTCAAGAACCACCACGAAGAGACTCATGAAAGACATGGGATTCAGCTGTCGCATTCCGTGTGTCAAGCCACTCTTGAACAAGAAACAGCGTAAGAAGCGTCTCGCCTGGGCCAAGGACAAAAAGGACTGGACTGCTGCTGAGTGGTCCAAAGTTATGTTTTCTGATGAAAGCAATTTTTGCATTTCCTTTGGAAATCAAGGACCCAGAGTCTGGAGGAAGAGCGGAGAAGCACAGAATCCATGTTGCATGAGGTCCAGTGTAAAGTTTCCACCGTCAGTGATGGTGTGGGGTGCCATGTCATCTGCCGGTGTTGGCCCACTCTGTTTCCTGAGGTCCAAGGTCAATGCAGCCGTCTACCAGGAAGTTTTAGAGCACTTCATGCTTCCTGCTGCTGACCAACTTTATGGGGATGCAGACTTCACTTTTCAACAGGACTTGGCACCTGCACACAGTGCCAAAACCACCAGTACCTGGTTCAAGGACCATGGTATCCCTGTCCTTGATTGGCCAGCAAACTCGCCTGACCTTAACCCCATAGAAAATCTATGGGGTATTGTGAAGCGGAAGATGCAATACGCTAGACCCAACAATGCAGAGGAGCTGAAGACGACTATCAGAGCAACCTGGGCTCTCATAACACCTGAGCAGTGCCACAGACTGATCGAGTCCATGCCACGCCGCATTACTGCAGTGATGGAGGCAAAAGGAGCCCCGACTAAGTATTGAGTGCTATACATGCACATTCTTTTCATGTTCATTCTTTTCAGTTGGCCAACATTTAAAAAAACATTTTTTTTCATTGGCCTTTAAAATATTCTAATTTTTTGAGATACCAAATTTGGAGTTTTCATTAGTTGTCACTTATAAATATCAAAATTAAAAGAAATAAACATTGGAAATACATTGGTCTGTGTGCATTGCATGAATATAATGTACAAGTTTCACGTTTTGAATGGAATTATTGAAATAATTCAACTTTTTGATGATATTCTAATTTACTGGCCAGCACCTGTACATTTGTATAATATATATATATATATATATATATATATCATTAAATATTTATTTCACTGCAATTTACTTCATAATAATATAAATTATTTCATGACATTTTCTTTTAATTCCATCAGTTTTTATTCCAATCTCTCTTTTTCCCAAAGTCAGGTTTTATTTCATAATGAGGTTTTTCATAATAGTATTTATTTCAAAAAGCCATTTAAGAACTGAAGTTGTCCGTCAGCCCATCAGAATCAGCGGTTGAGACCTGGACGCTGATTTGCTGAAACAGATTAGTCTTCCTGGATAGCCGTTGTTGTGGCTCTGTGAGCAGTTAGCAGCATGCTAAGTAAAGGGTCGGAGCTGCAGGAACTTTGTTCAGCTCTGGTTGCTCTAACAGGTCATACTGAGAGGAATAACTTATCATGAACCGTTTCAGAGACCCATCTTGATTCGTCTGGATGATATAATCTGAAATGATCCCAGGTTCAGCTCTCAGCTGTCTGACAGTAGCACTGGAGTGCTGCTGTTATCTTTTCTGTTTTGTCCTGCACAACTAGGAGGAGATGGGAGAGGAAGCCCTGGTTGGTTGTTCAGTCAGTTAAAGGGAGATTATTTAAACGTGTTCTGTTTTATTTCTGAAATGTTTTAATGATCGTACCAAACAGCCGACCTGAATCTTTTTCCCCAGTCTAATCACGGCCATGGCGCCCTGAGCAGCTTTACACCTAGAACACTGGAGCAGCACCGGCTGTTTGGATTAGACATCCCCATTACAAAAGTCATCAAATATTCTTCCAGCATTATAAGAATTATAAAACCATACATAAAATCCTAAAGGCATTAAATTCAATAACGGTATTAAACGACTTTAGCCGGTCCTCGCCATTTTCCTCCTGCAGGAACATCATGTTTAAGCACCAACCAATCAGCATCCAGGTCCCAACAGCTAATTCTGATTGGCTGGCTAAGACATTATGTTAAATGGCATTTTGAAATAAATACACCATTATGAGAAAACCTGTATTATGAAATCTAACTTTGTAAAAAAAAAAAAAGAGAGATTTTTGAATACAAACTGAATATATTAAATAAGAAAACTCAAAATAAATTATAATATCAAAAAAATGGCAGTGGACTAAATATTTAATTAAATATGTTTAAAATAATACTAATATATATTCTAAAATTAAAATATATTATATAAATATTGGGCATTGCATTTTAACAGAATTCCTTTTTTGACCATTTCATTGTCACATTAAATGTTTACTTAATATTAATTCATGCTGATATTTATTTCATTATGTTTTATTTATTTATTTAATTTTGAACACTTAGGCGTTCCATACCCTTCAGCTCGATGACTACAGCAAACATACAATCAAGTCCCTATTTTAGAATTAATTGAAAACAGAAGTTCACAGACACTTTCAATCCACGCTGACTGGGATTGAGCTATTTTACAAATAAAAATTAACAAAAATGTCAGTCTATTGATGTGGTGGTAGTATAGATATACCACAAAAAAATATGCCACCAGCAAAAGGTGGTTATAGCAACAAGCAACTCAGAGGAGCTGAATAGAAATGCACAGCTCCAACTAAAGTGTTTGGTAGTACAATGACATGGGGATGAGTTCCAGGGGTGTGAATAACTGTGTAAGGCACTGCACTTAATATTTAAATTATTTTTGTTTGCCAACTTTTAATTAAAGACAGACAGAGGAACACTGACTATAAACCTGAAAATTAAACAGACTTAACTGACCGGAGTTAGTTACAGCTATCATCATGATATTGTATACTTTACATTGATTGAGGCTTGCCATATTTTATTACCTTAGAGGATGTGGCCCCCTGCTGATAGCGGCTAAGAGCAGAATTTAACCTGTTGACTACAGAAAGGACAGAATATAAGTAATCTATTACAATTTTATACTTGCAAAGTTTTCAAACATAAAAAAACCGCTTAAAACTGTCTTGTACATAACTTCCACAGAATTCCTACAAACACAAAACGATGAGGAAAAAAACAAACAAACAAGAGAAAGCAAAACAAGACTGAATGATGAAACTCCCATCAGTCTTACCTTGATCTCGCAAAAAATCAATCTCTGCATCCATGCTGATCGAAAATGTGAACAAAATTCAATTAAGCAGTATTGTTAGATACGTGAACTAGATTACATGAAAGCTAGGTGGTTTTCTGACCTTATTTGCATGTTAACATACGTTAAACCAGCAAATGAGGAGGAAAAAGCGAGTCGACTCGCCGAGAGCTACTTTCAGTTGCTACCTTTGGGAATCTTTTTGAAGCTGCTACGACAGCGAAGGAATCACAGCTAAACCTAGCGAGGTAAGCTAGCGTTCTGGTTGCTAACCCTAAAGTGGATAATGTAACCTATTTCTATTTGACCAAAACGCCGTGTGTGGTTGTTTTATATAATTTAATAAACGTTTCCGCCGTCCGTTTTGAAGTAAATAAATAACAGCCAATTGCGATTAAGGTGTGCGCTGCTGAATTATTTCCGTCTTCGAACGCTGGTAATCACATTAGTTCCTCCTCTAAGGAATTCAAATGATCTGCAAAACCAAGAAGGAAATATCTTGTTTTTGTTTCATTTTCGTTAATGGCATTGCGTTCTCTGTTCAGTTTTTCGCACAGTAAGGTACAGACGGCTGAGGAAGAAATCTCCATGTTCAGCTGCTGAGCTTTTTTTTCTGGATAGTATGTTTTACAATCTCCACTGTTGAATGCACTTGGGCCATCAAAGAGCCTTATCAAGTAAGCCCAAATTTACTTCGAGCAGTTCTCTATCGGAAAGTCAATTACTGTCTGGGTACTGATTAACAGACATTTATTAGAGGTTAAACCTCATTTAATAGGAGCTTGCTTAAATAGTTGAACGGAGAGCACAGTATAAGACACACAGTGAGCTTCTGTGTAACGTTTAGCTCCTACACTGAGTGAAAAACTTCTTGACAACATGAGAATCTCACTTCGACTTCACCTTTTAACACTTGTCAACATTTTGATATGCTGTGAAAGTTCGTAAGTAATTGCGCACGCAGTCTTGTAGTCGCACAACATGCAGTTCACGCTCACTAAATTACATCCTTTCAGGAAAATGGAGGTCGCTATCCAGCACACCTGGGACAGCGACCCTGTTGATCACGACCCCATCAGGATCTCCTTCTCTGATGGGAAATCGGGGCTGAGAATGGAAGTGTCTGGTCCGTTCTTCAACGACCCGGCAGCTCCTCCAGGTGAACCCGGTATCGCCTTCCCTGGGCTCTGGAATTACGAAGGTAAGAGAAAGTTGATTTTGGTTTTTGTTTTGTTTTGTTTTTTTCCTTGGCATGTCACTGGCATGTCACTGGCATGTCACTGGCTTTCTCCCAAGAAAGCTATAGTGTTATAAAGTTCTATCTTTAAAATGAAGATTTTGAAAGAAAAAGATCTGAAAACTTTAGACAAAATACAACAAAATGTAATGTTCCCTGTTAAAGCATATAATGCTGCAGCCAGCAGGCTTCATTGTTAGGGCAGTCTGTGCAGGGTGATACAAAGTGTCAGTAATGCACTACACAAGGTTTTCCATTCAGGCCTGTAACTTCACCCTTGATCTGAACAGAGCATCATCTCTTATGTTTTTGGTGTCCCCTACATAGCTTTTGATAGTTTCTGACTCCTTGATTTTACAGTATTTTTTACAGTTACACACATTAAAAAATGTGGGTGTGAACAAACCTAATAACTGAATAAAAAAAGCAACAACGTGTAAGCCCCTTGAGGGATAAAATGCATAATACTGCACAAGACAATGTTATCAACCTGATTCAACGCCATTGTTCACATATTGATTCACTAAAGTGCACAAAGCGGGCTTAAGCTCTTGTACAAGCTGAATGTAGGCAAGGCAAGGCAAGGTAATTTTATTTGTATAGCACAATTTCAACACAAGGCAATTCAAGGTGCTTTACATGATTAAAATTAGAACACAGAAAAGAGAGCATAAATTACTTTGAAGATTAAAGTACAAGTAAGCATTTACAATAAAACAGTAATCCATCCATCCATCCATCTTCTTAACCGCTTATCCAATTCAGGGTCACGGGGCAGCTGGAGCCTATCCCAGCAATTATCAGGCGTTAGGCAGGGTACACTCTGAACAGGACGCCAGTCTGTTGCAGGGCCAACACAGAGAGACAGACAACCATTCACACTCACATTCATTCCTAGGGACAATTTAGAGTGATCAATTCACCTATCATGCATTTTGGACTGTGGGAGGAAGCGAACAGTACCCGGAGAGAACCCACGCATACACGGGGAGAACATGCAAACTCCATGCAGAAAGACCCTGGGCTGGGATACGAACCCACGACCTTCTTGCTGCAAGGCAACAGCGCTAACCACTGCGCCACCGTGCAGCCCTGGTTAAAACAGTAATCAAGATAATAATTTGTATGACAATTGAAAACAAGCATGTAAAAAGCAATAATAGGATCAGTTACTCAGATGTAAAATGTACATCTATTCCATTGATTTTTGAGTGGTAGGTGGGCGTTATTTGTTTATGAGAACATTATAGTAACTCCATTATCATTATTATGGTAATACATTGCAATTAAACTTTGTAATGAGGTTGAGTATTAACAATCTGTTCTAATTGACCTTAAAGAAGTTAGACTTCTGGTTAATGAGGCCACCATATCTGGCCTTGTTAATGTTTCTTAATAAATAGGAAACCATTATAACTGTAGGTAGATAATGAGCATCTTGCAAGGTTAGCAGGGGTGGCTTGTTACTCAGACTGTATCTCTATTTTGGTTTACTCACTTGTATTTTTATGCAGTAACAGTTGTAAAAAATATATAAAATCTTATTTACAATTATTTGTTTTCACCAAAGCTGCAGATAGGGTTATTAACAGGTTGTAAGAAAATTCTTAGTGTAAGAATTAAACATCTATTTTCGTTTTATATTCTTTATTTTACATTAATAGTTGTGGAGTCCTTCTTCCTTGACAGCACAAAAGAAAATTACCTGGAGGTTGAGCTTTGCCCGTAAGTTTCAAGTGAACTTTTGATTTGTTTTACTTCTATAATCACACAGACAGTCAAAGAGAAACTTCACTTACACTTTTTCTTCTTTTTTTTTACTTTAGACATGGACAACACCTTATACTGTTGCTCTCAGGAGTCGGCAACGCATTTTATGTAGGTCAAAGGAGTATTTTGTCAGCTTTTTTCGTTATTTTTTGTGTGCATTTAAAGTAATGTTGTTTTACGTGTCTTCTATTGCAGCAACAACTGCCAATCGTTTTTACTACCATAAAATCAGGAGACAGATGGACTGGTGAGGCTGTAATCCCCTGGACATACTTCCCTCCCAATGTCGACAAGATGAACTCCTATGCCATTCATGGCTCAGGAGCAGCTCGTACATATGAGGCTCTCTACCCTGTTCCCAAATCCGATATTGTGGAAGGCCAACAGCCAAATTTGTGAGTTTACTGACTAATGTAGTATGTCTCATACAAATCTTTGACAAATGGTTGCATACAGTGTGGGGAGTTTACATACACTGGTTAATACTTATTTGGGATTTTTATGTTTAGTTTCATGTCATAGACCAAGTTTTAAGGCTTAGTCTTCAAAATGTCAAAAGGGGTTAAGGTTGGGGCTTTGAGGAGGCCAATTCTTAACTTGACGTTTACCTGCTATATGTATTCTAGTTTTTAACTTGTGTTTAGAGTCGTTGTTCTGTTAAAATACTTATTTGTGTGTAGGTTTTACCTAAATTTGAAGAATTTAGAAGTGAGGAGGTCAGTACAACAACCCTGCAGGACGATGCTGCCACCAGCCTGTTTGACAGCTGTTACAGTCTTCTTCAGTTTGAGTCAGCCTATTTAACTGCTTGTAATTGTGGCAAAATTTCTCCATCTTTTTCAACGCAACTTTTGTTCCAGAAGGGGTCTAGGTCGTACAATTACCTGCAAATTTCAGTCGAACTTAAAAGTGGTGATTTGAAGAACTGGTCTGAGCCCTCATAGTTTATTTTTGTATAAAACATGCAGTGACTGGGTTATCACTAAACATGTAGTGTGAGTATTTGAAATCCAGATTTATTTGGGTGCTTGAACACAACAATTATCTCAAACACACATGAAAACCTGGATTCAACACACTAACTTTAGGGTTCTAGACTGGCCTTCTGACAGCAATGACCTCAACCCCAATTATACTGTAATGTTCTGCTAATTGAAATAAACTACCGATTCTGCTAAGAACACCGATTTATTATCCAACCAAAAGTATGCCAGAAGCTTGATTAGAAAAAAAGTAAGTCATCATGGGGCAATTTACTAAGGTATATTTAACAAAATATTAGTGGTGCTGAATGGATATGTTTGTGTATAATATAGACCGTGTTTTGATTAAAAAGACCAATAACTTTAAATATATACATTCAATTCTTGTTTTCACAGTATTGAATTTATTGAATCGTTCTGTCCTCATTACCTCATAAGTATATTTACATTTCTTATCTGGACTGTATGCAAAAGCTTACACCAAAAACAACAATTTTTTATTTCTGAAAACTACACCACTACACCAAGAAAAGCCACAATACATCCGTATGTTTTAAATTCATAATAAAAACAAACAATCACTATTTTCTATATATTAACAGTTTTAACTCCCAATATTAAATTCTCAAAAAAATTAGCTTTCATAAACAAGGGAATGAACAGACTCAAAGCATCTGATTTAAAATGTAATCTACGGCCACTGATCATTATCTCCTAACAAACCAGCTGACAACATCTCTCTTAAGAGAGATTAATGGACAGAACTATATAATATACAGTGGTTGTTACCAGAGTCACAAAAACCTTCTTTTTCCCCACTTCACTACATTATTCCTTGAGATGCTTAAGAGCACTAAAATATACACAGACAGTTGACTCTTTTGAAAGATTATAAGGCCTGGTTTTTCACTAACCTTGTGGATTGCTTGATTACAAATTCAAGTTAAACAATAAAGTGCCTCTATAATATCCATTTATCTTCCTCTCAGTTATTCCAATCGTACTATTCTATATATACAGTAGGTGCTGTTCCTAAAATTAGAATATCATAAAAAAGTTTTTAAGTATTTATTTCAGTAATTCCATTTAAAACGTAAAAATTGTATATTAGAGTCATTCAGTACACACAGACTGATATATTTCAATTATTTTATAAAAATGTTTTGATGATTATAGCTGACAACTAATGAAAGTCCCAAATTCAGTATCTCAGAAAAGTTCAATATTGTGAAAATTTTCAATATTGAAGACACCTGGTGCCACACTCTAACCAATTAATTAACTCAAAAAACCTGCAAAAGCCTTTAAATGGTATCTTACTGTAGTTTCTATAGGCTACTGAATCATGGGTAACACTGCTGACTTGACAGTTTTCCAAAAGACGACCATTGACACCTTGCACAAGGAGGGCAAGACACAAAACGTCATGCTAAAGAGGCTGGCTGTTCACAGAGCTCTGTGTCCAAGCACAATAATAGACGCGAAGGGAACAACAAGATGTGTAGAAAGAAAGTGTCCCAGCATTAGGGATAACCACACCCTGGAGAGGATTGTGAAGCAAAACCCATTCAAAAAGAGTGGACTTCATTTCACCATGTTTTGTTATTAAACATTAGCACTACTCTCTTCTGAGTTCAAAGCATCTTGGAAGTGCTTATTTGTTTAGTTTAGGGGAATATCGCTAACTATTCATAACAAAACATGGCTAAATAAAGGCGTTTTGGGGCAGATAATGCCTTATTACCAGTGACAAACTCCTGCCCCCATTGACTCCCATTATATGGATACATGCTGATTGCGACTCAATATAAGCTCCTGCTGAACTCCAAGCTCCAAGTCACCCCAAACCTGTATGGGTGAGTAAATTAACGCAATATTAGCTAAAAATAATTACTGATATTCTAATTTTGTGAGATACCAACATTTTGGGACTTTCATTAGTTGTCAGTTATAATCATCAAAATTAAAAGAAATATCTGAAATATATCAATCTGTGTGTACTGAATAAATCTAATAAACAAGTTTCACTTTTTGAATAGAATTACTGAAATAAATTAACCTTTTCATGATATTCTAATTTTATGACCAGGACCTGCCAGGGTTTTTTCCCAGGTCAAAAAAGTTCAGTGGTGGTACCCACTGGAGGATTTGAAGGCACACATCATTGTTTTTTGTTGTTGTTTTTTTGTTACTGTTCAGTAACCAAATGTATTTACAGGACAGAGCCATTTTGGTTCAAAACCACTGACTCTGGCTTTTTTTTTAGATCTTGGGGATTCCGTTCACTTTTAAATACCTGCATATTTCTTTTTTTAACTTTTCAGTTAATTTTAAAGATAAAACAAATTTGTTTTGTGACTGGCTAAATGCACTGACAGTGCAGTCTCTACTCAGCAGGGAATATCAGCAAGAAAGTTTGACAGAAAGTAGATAAGTTTGGTCATAAATTACGTTAGATTTTTTCACAAGCCGTTTTTGGATAAAGGGAGTCAGAAAGTCATTAGGAATGGCAACAAAGTCGGCAAGTTGGCAACACTACTTGGGTGACTTAATGAAGGGTAAGAAGTTGATTTCAAAACCGCCACTGAAGTCTCTATGTAGGAAAAACCCTACCTGCAGTTTCAAGTCACTTCTCTGTTTTTTATCCTGCTTATTGAACCATAAAGATAATATGGAAAATGTTTTAATTACGTCCTCAGTTTTATCTTCTACTTATTTTTTTAGACTTTGGATTCTAGTTTACAACTGTTGATATAATAGTTGTGCAACAGTTTCCTGTATGTCAAAATGTAAGCAGAATAAATGAGTAGTCACAAACATGTCTCTAAATTATAAAATGTACTGTATATGTGAAAGTTGATAAATACATGTGTTCCTAAAAATTCTGTGCACCTTTTTTATCCCTTTGTCTCTAAGCCATCGCCTGGAGTATTTCCAAAACTTCCGCCTGCAGAGCATTATGGGAGAGGATTGGGTCCAGCCCGAATCTGATTTGTGGGAGGGAAAAGCCTGAGCTTTTTATGAAATGCTGTCTTTCTATGTTTTTTCTTTTGCAGATACAAACTCTCAACGAAATCAGATATAGAGCAAAACTGCAAAAAAAAAAAAAAAAAATCTAACAGCAGCCATAGTGCAATCATTGTTTATCATTTAATTATATAGAACAATTTCAATGAAAGTATGTTATCTGCTCGCCAGGCCGTGTTGCACTTCACACATATGTTTGCAAGCATCCAGACACAACCAGACACATCCAGACACATACAACTCTGTATTTTAGAAGTTGATGACCTGTGATGCACCTGTTAAGCAATACTCAAAATTAACTTTTTGAAAATAAAAGAATATGTTCTCTCACAATGGAACTATTAGACACACTTAAAGCAGCTAATGCAATGAGATAATTTGTCTAGTTTACCTTTTCATTATCCTTAATTATGTTTAAGAGATGTGTCCTGATTATTTTTATTATAAATAAATTTACTGCTTCAACCAGATTAAAATGCTATATTTTGTGTAAATTTTCTTTTCTAGTCAGTGTATGAAGTTGAATGAATCTGTGAAAATTAACCTTAATAAAGAGAGATTAATGTTCCTTGGGATGTCAGTCATGGTTACTTTCCTACCTTCCACTATATTCCATGAGACAAATGATCACAAAATGTTAAAAAATGTATTTGTTTTGACTTTGACTCAGTGAATATCAACCCTTTATCCCTGCTCCAGGCTTAGGGTCCTCTAAAAGCCCCTTTACAGTCTCTATTTCAGTTCCCTTATCTGAGAGGACTGGCTAAAACAACGTACAAAACTCACAATCATTAGGTTGGTATGTAATAAAACTAAAATAAAAATTGGGATAAACATGAGACAATGCACTTCATCTGGATTTAGATATGAGTATGATCCCCATACCAATGAAATAAGGTGTTGAGAGAGCTTATATAAATGGAGAATGATACCAGCCTGGGAATAAAATCCTGGGCAACTCCATAAGAAAGTCCAGAGGATGAAAAAGAATTGCAAAGGTTTATAGAACACCTGTCAGACTGCTAAGAGCTAAACCACTCTAGTATATTACCTTTTTAATATTCCCATGCTACTAAAGGGAGATTGTGGTCAATAGTGTCAACACCAATTGTAAGGCTTGAAGCCAGAGCTTCCTACCCTGAAACTAACATTTAGAAATTGTATGTGCTTTGAAACCTCAATTAAATACTTCAAGAATGTTGTGTAGATATAAAAGGGGCACTAAGATTTTTTTTCCAAACTCATCTGAAGACAAAAGATAACTTCAGAATGACTGAAGATAGATAACTGAACGGCACATGTCAGGATGGATAACCAGCCTGAGGCTTTTAACCGTACAGATACAATTATTTTCACTGAGAGATAAAAGTCAGGCTAACAGTTATTTTTCAAACTTGCTGTCCTGAATGCATCATGTTATGAAACATGTAAAAATGAACTAAGAAATCTTAAAAGCCCTTTGAGATTTGTGGCATATCATTTATAGCTACCTTAAGCACCAACTGCTAAACTTGGCTAGCTAAACATGCATTTTGAAAGAGCAACTATAGCAAATCAAGATTAAACTGTTTTATATACATTTGTATTTATTATAGATGACAGTTTTAATGTCAGAGCATATATCTTATATTTCTATCTATCGCATATCCTATCATATATCCTATATTTATTCTATACTTCTTTGTCATAAAACACTGCAAAACCTGATTGGAAAAAAAGTGGGGGAAAATGTCTGTCTTGATCCTAATATCAATTAATAAAAGTCACTTTTGGAAAAAAGTGATTTATGGGTTGTTTGTTGAAGAATCTTATAGAACTACTTTTTAACCCCAACATGTGCAGAATCCTTCATATTTTTTTTTTTTTTTAGTTTTTTTTTTTTTTGGGGGGGGGGGTCATCGGAAGCCCTTCAATGGCTACTGAGTCACAATATTGAACTTTCGACCTACTTTGTTAAAGACGTGAAGAGCGGGTGCAGTAACACACAAGCTTTAGTAAAATTAAGGATGTGAGTAAAAAGACTTTGTACAACATGGAGGTCATTTCTCAGCTTTTAGCACTGGTCCTCACCATGCTTTGCTGTGAAGCTCTGTAAGTATTATTCTTTTTTGTGTTTCTTCAAGAAATTCAAATTCGTGCTATATTTTGTACTTTCAGTCATTTAAAAAAAAAAATTAGTTTATGATGCAGCACACCCGGGACAGCAATCCAGTACGTTATGAACCCACCAAGATCACCTTTTCTAATGGGAAATCAGGGTTAAAAATTTAAGTGTCTGCTCAATTCTTTAATGACCCCAGAAGTCCTCCAGGTTATACTGATTTAGCTGACCTCTCAAGAATTTTGAAGGTATAAAAGCCATGCTGTTTGGCATGATTCTACTTCTGTGCTCAAGGCATTTGAAAATGTTTGCTGGTTTATGGAGAACAGTTCTGGATAAATTAAATGTTTAAAAATTGAGCATAAACCTATAATTAGTGGTCTCTAACTCCAGTCCTCAAGCTTTTAGGTGTGTCTCTGCTTCAACACACCTGAGTCAAATATTCAGGTCACTAGCAGGACTCTGGAGAACTTGACTGCATACTGATGAGTTGAATACGCATTTTGATTCAGGTGTGTTGGACCTGGGACACTTCTAAAAGTTCCAGGACAACAGACCTCAGGATAAGAGTTGTAGACCCCTGCTTATAATATTACAAAAGTTACTTAAATACAATATTGTAAGAAATGATTTGAGACACAGAAAAATCTGTTTTATTTACTTGACTTCATTGGTAAACCAGAGATTTTTAATTCTATTATTAACGGCAAGCATTTTGTCTTTTTTTAAAAAGACAAAATGCATGTCGTTCCTTCATTCAACATAATTATCCATAGATATGTTTTTATCTCTTACAAGCATCACCCCAAATTCAAATTTCAAGTTTTCTCAAGTATTAACAATTCATTCTTGACTTAACAGTTTCAGATGTATCCAGTTGTATTTACATCCTGATAGACTGCAATGTAATAGAGCACCTATAGCTTAAATTGTCCCAATGCACCTTAAACTCATCCAACTTACATTACTGTGCTAGTCATGGCTTAGGATGACTAAGTGCCTTTGATACAGTTTTACACCTTTCTACAACCTGCTTTAAGTTTTCACATGTATTCCAGAGCGATATGAGAGACAAGGGGCCAGTCTGTGTTTATGAGCACATTATGAAAACACCATTATTGTTATTATGGTAATACATAGGAATTAAACTTTATAATGAGGCTGAGTGATCACAATCTGTTCTAAATTACCATAAAGAAGCGTGACTTCTGGTTACTGAGTCCCCTACATCAGCCCTAATTAATGTCACTTGACAGATCGAGAACCACAGTAAATGTATGTTGACACTGAGTATGTTGAAAAAGGAATCTAGCCATTGAAAATACTCAGATTTGTAGTACACTCAAAAACGGATCATTGATTTTATCATCATCATCATCATCATCAAAAGTTTATTAAAGTACACAGAGTCCAGACAAAAAAAAAAAAAATTAAAAGACAGACACAGAGAGGGAAATGACAATATAAAATTCACAGTAGACAGCTATGTATGGTTAAACCGATACATCAAATTCCTCAAAACCGCATGAAATGTTTTTATCCCAGCAGAAACAAACAAATGGTTGGCAATCTAGCCCCCATCGAGATATTTATAGCTGAATTCTTAGACAGTCGTTATATGCTACATTGAATTTGTGTAAGCTCGACTGCTTGTAGGCGGACAACAGGTGTGATGTATACAGCTGAGTACGATACAGTCACTGAACACGCACTGAATTTAGGCACCAGCATATTGGCCTGTGCATACATTATGCAGAATTGCTGGTAGACATCATCATCAGTCATTTCATCATTGGTGAAATTACCCAAATATTTATAGTTTTCCACTCAATCCCAGGTTATTGCCACACAACTTAAATTGGGGAAACTTGTTCTACAGATAATAATGACGCTCTTGCTAGGATTAAAATTAATGTCATAATCCAAGCCCTACTTGAACAAATATTTAAAAGTTCCCAGACCTCTGTACTACTTGGACTCAATATAACAAGATCATCGGCATACATTCGATGATTGAGAAGGATATAACCAATTATACAGCCAGTTCTACATTCATTTAACTATTGTGACAATTCATCCACATATGGGGAGCCTAAGTCTCCTCCCCTTCCGGTCGGCCCATGGGTCCCCAAACCGAAAAAATAATGAATGGAAGTCAATGGAGTGATAAAAGTTATATTCTGTTCCACTTTGTCTTACGTTCTGAATCACACATATGAGCCAAATGTGGCAAGGTACACAATGAGGGCCCAGGTGGGATTTCCCACAACTACCAGGTGAGAGTCATGTGCACTAACCAGTCAGCCAAAGGGATATCTGGTTAGTGCATATGACTCTCACCCGGGAGTCCTGGGATTGAATCCCGCCCGGGTCCATGTTGTGTAGGTTGCCACGCTAAGGTTAACACAATATAAAAGGTTCTTGTTTTTGTACTAATTATTCATAGTTTTTTTTAGTTTTTTTCATTATCTCATTCCCCAAAAACAACTGGCAATCAAGTTCACCTCCACAATCACAGGAGACACATAGCAGGGTCAGGCTTAAACCCCCTGGAAACATTTCCCTCTCAATGTCAACAAAATGAACACCTATCCCATTCATGGCTCAGTAGAGAAGCATACACACGAGGCACTCTACCCCATCCCAAAAGAGGACATAGTGGAAGCCCAAAATCCCAACTTGTGAGTATGCTACAAGAGAGTAGTTTGATATTGATAGTTTGACAGAAAAATGGTTTCATGTGGGAGTACTTCTGAGATTTAGAGTGCATGAAGTCTCTAAGAGAAAAATAGATAATAAACTAGCAAGACGAAAACAATGAACAGTCTGTGTTTAAAGTAAAAAAAAGATTTTTGAATGTTACTTCAGTAATTCAGTTAAAAAGTAAAACACTTACAAAAATATAGGTTTCAAACATTTATTTTATGTAATTTTGATGATTTTGTTTTATGCCACATGAAAACCCAAAATTCAAGTTAAAATATTGTAGCACCAATTAATAAAATTAACTTTGTTATAGAAATGTTATCTTAAAGAAAAGTACAATATGCCACTGTGCAGTATCAGGACTCAATTTATCGTAGGGACTCCTTGTGCATAAAATATATCATACAGATGAAGTGTGGCATGGGACTGGTTGATTGATTGATTTTTAACATGCTTTAAAACATACATTGCTTTACTTTCAGTTACCCTTCCAGCTAACACACCTCAGAAAATTGAGTTTGCAAAAATACCTTATGAGCCTTACAAAAAAAACTGAACAGTAGGTGGTAAAAATGGAAAAACAAAGAATCCATCTCAAAGAGACTGTTGCATAGCCCTGTACCCATTATCTTTGCAAAAACGACTGCCCTTTGAAATTCAACTGCAGCAGAAACTGTTGATCTGCTTCAGTATAAGATCACTAATGATACATGCAAAGCATGTCTTCTTTAAAGTAGCTGTAAGTAATGATCAGGAAATTTTAGAAGGAGAAGTAGGCAATTTGTTTGGCCAGAAATACAAGTTCTCTTAAAGAGGCCATCTTATTTTCCAATTACATATATCAGCAGCAGTAGCTATTAAAATAGTTTGAAAAAATTCCATTTACTTTGTTGTAGCTAGATTTTCCCCCCTTTTATTGCACTTTAAAATAAAAATTAAATACTTCAGAAAAAACATTCTAAGGGTTATCTTCATTGATCTAACTTTTAGACCTTGGATTCTATTTTAGTGCTTCTCCAAAAGTATTTTAACAACTGTTTATTTGGTTTTATTGCTTGCTACAACCATATGAAGTGTTTGTTTGTTCATTTACAAAAGGGATTAAGCATTTTCATACCTGTTCCTAACTTGAAGTTTGCACATGTACCTACAACACAGATATTTTAACTCACCTGCGCATGAATATATATTCTCTGTCTGTGTCTTAGCCATCGCCTAGGGTACATCCAAAATGTCCACCTGCAGAGCATCATGGGAGAGGATTCAGCCTGAATCTGATCTGTGAAAGGGAAAGGCTTGAGCTTTTTTTTTTTTTTTTATCTTCTCTATACTTTTTTTCTTTTGCACACACACACACACGCAAACCCACGCACACACACACACACACACACATTCATCATAAAAGTAACAGGGAAATTCTCTCTGACAGCAACCAAAGGGCAATCAATCTTTATTACCTAATAATGTAAAACAATATGACAGAAATGTTTTTATCAGGATGTCAGACAGCTTCACTCTTCTCACATTTCTGTGCAAGTACCCAGATACACACATTACATAATATTGAGCATCAACATAAATCACATAAGCACAGTGTGCCTTCCTTTTCTTTATTGCTTTGATGATAAAGACCTCCTGTGTGACCTGAGTTTCACACAACACTGATAAGTTGCAACAAGACCTAATAAATTAATTAATAAATAAACCATTGTTCTGTAATTGAGTCTCCTTTTTGGTGTCTGTGACTGATACATCAAAAAAACAAAACTATTACCTTATTGAGGATTTTGGGTTGAAATGATGTATTATCATAAATGCTCATAGACCTTTCCCATACAATTATATTAGCCAGCTTAATCAGGTAGTTTGCCTCACCATTACAATGATGACTACTTCCCTGTACTCTGCCTGATGTAAAATATAAACCATGGTATATTATTCTGTGCTAGGATGTATACAATTGCATAAGCTTGTGAAAATAAAATTAGAATGTGATAAAAGATACTTGAATCATTGAAGTGCCTCATTATGACCCTCTGCTGCTAATTTCCTATAGTTGACAGACCAACTTAAAATTATATAGAATTATGAAGTGAAATAAAAATGTTAAGGGGTTTTAAAAAGCTTGACAATTAAAAAATGTATAAAACATGGTGTGAATTATATTCAACCCGATTTTCACTACTACCTCCAAAGAAAATCCAGAGTAGCCCATTGCCGACAGGCGTAAACTAATTACTATTTATGTGAATAGCTAATTTATAATCTTCAGCAAGATTAGAAATTTGTTTTGCTGTCCAAAAATTCTAAAAGGGTTTGAACAATTTTGCAAACGTGAAGTGGCAAAAGTTTTGTCAAATGTGTTTTTATAAAGAATCTGCTTGATGAAACTCAATATAAGTAGAAGGCACACGTTTCTATTTCTATTTATTTATTTTTTCAAAATCAGACACTTATTTGTGTGGCGTATCACCTAAAATTCCAATACAATACATTGAAAGTCTTAAGCCAAAATGTGAAAAGCGTCACGGGGTGCAAGACTTTTTACAAGACATGGTATATTGACTAAAATGATTACTTAGGAGTCATGTTGTTTACCTTGTGACTCCCACCATTACCTTTCTACAGGTCCTAATAAAACCTGCACATTTATCAGAAATCATCTTCCGAATCACCAGCAAAACACTTCTCTTGACCAGAAGACAGAAGGTTTAAAGATTTTCATGTTGCCTGTGCTGCTCTTTACTGTGGCAGCCCCAAAGCCCATATTGAGCCCTATCAGTTTTAATTGGCATTCTCGCCTTTGAAATGGGAGCTGTGATTATGCTTAGAGAGCCGGCTGCTTAAGCCCTCTCCTTATCATTGCTTGTGGTGCCACACAGCACAATATTCACCTGCACAAACACACAGAGACAGAAAAGTGGTCATGCTGCATTCCACCATGATGTCTCTTTCTAATAAGATATGACCTAAAATTATGTTTTTCACAAAAACAGAATCTTCATAAAAGCCTTTGATAAAAGATGACTCCCCACACCTACCTGAGAGCAGCCTGAGGATGCATGTCCCCACTAAGATTCAAACCCAGTTCTTCCTAATTAGTGTGAAGAGATGAGAGGGGAGAGCAGAAGAGGTAGCTGCCTCTCCTCTACCTCCAAAGCCCCAGCAGACATGCAAACACAAGAGCTGTCTTATTTCCCTCAGAAAGAGAGACCGGTCGGCTTTTAAACATTCAGCATCAGCTTAGGGGTGATTCTCGGTGTCAGAAACTTTCTGGTGATTACACCAGACCTAGTTCTTTTACTGTTTTTTTTATTTATTTTTTTCCTTTTTTCTGTCCAAGAGATGTGCGTCTCATTTCCTGAAGTTAAAAGTGTGTGAGTGAGGATAAAGTTGTGATGAAAAATAGAATGCAAGGGATGAAGAAGTAATCTCACAGCACAGAACGATCGAACAAAGTGGAAAGAACAGTAATGACTGTGCCAGGTTTCAGGGCTTCTGTGACAGAGGCCTAAATGAAAGATTTACACCCAAGCTAATTTGAAACAATCCATAACTTTTGCAAGCTAATGGCCTAAACCCTATCAGATTGCACAGTGTGATAGAACCTATCAGCCTTGTGCTGTATAAAATCATTTTATGGCTGACTTCCAATATAAAGCATCGAACATAGAAAAGCAAACTTTGATCTGCATTTATGAGCGAATTAATCTTGCCTAGAGAGGCTTGCAAAAGTATTCACATGCCTTCAACTTTCTTTTTTTTTTACACTTTGTCACACAACTACAAATGTCAATGTCGTATTGTTCAGATTATTTATTTATTTGTGGTAGACCAAATAGCACACATTTTTGGAATGAAAAAAAACACTCTCAAAGGACCCAGGTGTTCACCTAAACAATAAACTGGTTTGGAAGCACAACATTTTTCAAGATGGGTCAGAGCAGTAGCTGCCTGCTAAGACTGCTAAGAGTTCTTTTGTGCCTTTTTTCATCGTTCTTGTGCTATACGCCTCAGTGGAAATGGGGCCTAACAATGCATGTGGCTCTGGAAGACCGTTTTTGACTCAGTGGCAGCATCAGCCGTCTTCTCTGATGTTGTCTGTCATCATAGCAGCTGCTTATCAACAGCAGTGGGGAAAGGACTGGATAAAATCATCAGGAAGGCCAGCTCTAACCTAGAATGCTGCCTGGGTCAAGTAGTGCAAGGTAGTGGGAGATAGGAGAACTCTGGCAAAAAAGTGACATCACTCATGGGCAACCTCTTCCACCCAACTGGAGAGCTCCTTCAGTGACATGCTTATGTATCTTATATTAAAATAAGAACATCATCCTTCCTTACAGCAGCTGCAGGACTTCCTAACCATCACTGCACCCAATAAATTCAATAAGCTGTTTACCTTCCTGCATTATTTTTCCACATGTATAAAAAAAATGGAATAGTTTTTTTTTTTAATCATATAACACTTCTACATTACTTAGAATGTGCATCTGCTATTTTTCATAATTGTATAGTTTTCTTACATTCTATTTTTGACCTCATTGTATTTTCTTTATTTAAAATTTTAGCATTCTTTGCTCAGTATATTTAATTCAGTCATGCTGAATGTGTAGAAGACAATTTTTAAGTAATGCCACAGATTCTCACTTAGATTGTGGTGATTTGTATCCTTGTAAACAGGGACGGGCAGTATAAGGAAGCTGGTAGCCAAAGGTGCCAAGTAACGAAGTATAAATACTTAGTTACCTTACTCAAGTAGTCCTTTTTGGTATTTATACTTCACTGGACCAATTATTGATTGGCCTACTTTTTACTTCTACCCCTTACATTTCTATGCAATTATCTGTACTTTCTACTCCAAGCCTGTGAATATTCTCATTCATCCAGGTCATGGTTATCTCAAGGAAATTTCAATCGAACTCAACTGGTCCCAGTCCCAGCCTGGTCAGCGGCGAGCATGAACTGATGAAGCATCTTGGATAAGAGGTGAAACGTCTTCCAAGACAAATTACCAAATCCAGTTGCGTTCGATTGAAATTTACTTGAGGTACTTTCTACTCCTAACGTTTAAAAAATAGCCATGTTACTTCGAGAAACAATATACACAAAATGTGCTTGCTGGTTAGAATTTGACTGGTTAGATAATGATTTTAAACATCTACCATTCTGACAGTGCATTCTGACAGTGCAAATATTTTTTGTATTTTTCCAGTTATTTAAAACAGTGGCAGACAAATCTGAAGGCGACTCGTGATTTTTGACAGATTGCAATTAACGGTCTGTACTATGTTGGCCCTGAACATAGTACAGGCCACATCAACAAAACACAAAACATTTCAACAAATTACAACACAGTATAACAGACTGCAAAAAAAAAAAAAAATATTAAAAGCACAACAACAAATCATTTAACGCTACAACATTAACAAACCGGAAGAGGTAGGTACCAGTGCTTTTGCGACACTTGGCATCACTGATTGGATGATGCTCGTCTTTTGAAGCGGGAGTTTTTCTGCTTATGCCGTTCATTGGGCATGTGCACATTCAAGCAGTTCATTTTGACCCAGAAGAGGCTGCTGGCTGCAAGGACAAAGATTTTGGAGAAGTATCCATCCCAGGCTAGCATTAGCACTAGCTTACCTCCACAAGCTGTCCAGCTGTTATCCTGCCTTCCACTTCATGCTGCTTTTTGGCATCCCCGACTCTCCTGGTCTTCTCCAAATGTTTTTGTAATGTTTTTCAATTTCTTGTAGTGTGTAGGAATTTGTTGAAATGTTTTGTGATTTGTTTTAGTATTCTTCTTTTTTTATGTTTTTTATGTTTTTTTGTTTAAATGGTTATTGATTTGTTGTAATGTTTTTTTCAGTTTCTTGTAGTGTGTAGTAATTTGTCGAAATGTTTGGTTATTTGTTGATGTGGTTTGAACTTCAGGGCCACTGTACTTGACCATTTGGTGCAGACGAGCCGATAGTTTTAATTTTATGCACAGAGTACAGCTAACTCAATCAATAAATTAATAGTAAAAAGATTTCCATATAGGCATCTGAACATCATCTAAGACCAGGAGGCTTCGGAACATGACTTTTACCGGTGCGGCTGGTTAAAGACACGCTTCAAAGAGCCTGGTGTGGTGGCAACCACCCATACAAAAGGAGCTCATGCCATGGCTTATTCTGCTACTGAAGTGATGGCAAGCTGGGTTCAAAGAGAGCTTCCGACTTCTGATCACTTATCACATCAATTTATACTGAGGTTTCCTCCTGTTAAAGAGGAGCTTTTATTCTGTCACTACATGCTTACTCAGTATGAGAGATTGCTGCGAAATCAACAACACAACCAGGCCCGGAGTGGCTAATCGGGTGCACTGGGATATTTCCCGGTGGGCCGGTCTAATATTTGGGCCGCAAGGGCCGGTTTTATGGCCGGTTCTATTTTCCTAGTAACCAAATGTGCAATTAGGTGAAAAGGAGTTGCTGTTGACAGTTTTTCTAAATGAGTTTGGCAAAAGTTCAAACTTCTAGCGGAAACTGTTTGAGTAATTCCATGTAGTCACATAATGTTTGGCATACACAACAGTGGAAATCAAGGATATAACGTTTTTATGAAAACGGCTTGCCATACTGAGCTGCAAGCTGGCAGCTGTTTTTTGTTTTGTTTTTTGTTCCAGCACACCTCGACATTAAACTCAGTCCGCGGTGTTTGAACGGTTATCAGGACAGAAGCCATATGCGTGTTAAGAAACACGCATGTCAAAGAACCACTTTCCATGCCCAAATCACAGTGTGACCTGTTATATTTTTTTCTTTAAAAGTGAAAAAATCTATACATGAACTCCAGATTTGAAAGGGAACAGAAGGAAAGGAATATAAACTAAGTCTGCATGGGTTGCCATTCAAACATATCTTACTAGGTTAAGTCAAATGTGTTTTCCATATCAAATGTACCAAAGCTTTACATAATATTATTTTTTATTGTAGCAGGTGCAGCAGATGAGTTTAGGTTAACTGGAGGAACAGTGGACAACAACATATAATGGCCAATTGGATAAAAAATAAAATACAGTAAAAATGACCAAACTAAAATTTAAAGTGAAAAATACAGATTTTATACATTTTATATATCGGGTCATGGTATTGGTTAATTTATACCAATACGAGTAGATTAGAAAAGTATTGGTGCATCCCTAATTTTGATAAAAATAGGTTGTGATATACAGTGGGCTGGTCTGAGGCATTAAACTCCTGGGTTCAAAATGAGTCCCACTCCAGCCCTGGACACAACACAATCAACTGTCTTCTGTCGCTACATGTTAGCACAGGAAGAGTGAATGTTGCAAGTCAATAACTTGATACAATCCATTGGGTTTCCTTGGATAGAAAACTTTTCAACTGATTAGAGTAATATAATAAAGCAATTATTGGAGTGTGTGTACAGCTGAATTGAAATTAATTTAATGTCTGTTCTGTTTATGTACGTTATAAGACAAAATTTGAAACTGCACAAGGGGCATGAAGACTGCAAGGCGCTGTTGTTGGCAAAGTGCAATTTAAGCCTGAACTAAATGCAATGTCCTCAGTTTTCTATCCACATCCACTTCCTTCTTGAGCTGAGTTGTTTCCAGTGTTTGCCCTAAATAAAGGCCTTCTCTGAGAGAACATGGCATCCTGATGAGTTTCTACTAAACAACTGAATGCTTAATAAGCCAGTCTAATTATTGTCCAACAAGTCCTTCATTACTTAAAAGACTGCAGGGGTGAAGGATGGGAAAGATGGTCGATGGCATGAAAAACATCAAGCTGGAAACACTTCTCCAGTATGCGTGTGTGTGTGTTTGTGTGTGTATGTGTGTTTATGCATTTGCAAGTGCCTGACGACATAAGCACTAATTGCAGTTGAAGCCTGCTAGTGTTTTGCGTACAACAGTGGCATGGTCAGAATGTGGATGAAGCTGTAAGAGGCTGGGGAGAGGAAGCGAGAGTTGCAGAGCCAAGCGGATGCCAAGGACATTAATGAGGGCCAGACGAGTTCTTCTTCTCAAGAGCTCTGCAGCGAGCAGGGGAGGGGGGGATGAGAGGAACAGATAACAGTTAGCAACAGAAGGGGTTCATTACAGAAGAATGCTAAACTTGTATTTGTAAATTCGAACAAACAGCGTTATTTAACTCATATTCAAATACCCTGAAATATGCAAACACAGTTCGCTTGAACATAAAGAAATAACACAAAGAGAATTCATTGCATAGATATATAATGCCAATTATATATATATATATATATATATATATATATATATATATATATATATATATATATATAAGAAATACCTGACGCTGTGATTATTTGTCACAAGATGCAGTGTGGGATTTATCAGCTGTTTTTGTACAAACATTGGGAAGAAGGGAAACTAAATTATGCTTTCTTTGTTATCAGCCCCGAAATAAAATCACAAGTGTTTGCCTAATTGATTCTATTACATTCCCACCTGCCTGCTGACGCTCTCATCTATCCGCTCGTTGTTTATCTTCATTTTAAGCGAGGAGCATGAAAAAATGTTATTGGATGTGAAGACCGCTGAAATGCATCTGTATTTCGTTGGGCGCATTATTTGCCAATTAGATACAGCACACAATTATCAGGGAATATCCGTTCGTGCGCGATAAACAAAACAAAGACGCAACTTCTGATGCCGAAGTTTACCCGTCTGAGAGATACCGGATGGCGGTATTCATTTGTTTTTAATAGCACACAGGCCACTTTAGGCTTGAAGGTAATTTATGTGCAGCTTGATATTACCGGGCGTAAAGTGAGCAAGTTCACCAAGTCTTAATTGGGAAATAAATCACACTGTCGCCATGGCAACAAACACTCCAAAGTGGTGACGGCAAGTGGGAGCCTGCTGATGGTGTCTCGGCACGTTGAGGTGTTGCTTGTGGGTGTGTGCGCGGGTGTGTCCACTCATGCATGTGTTTTCAGCTCCTTCAGCTCATTACCACAGAACCTTGTTAGTGGAGCTGCTGCTGTGTGCTGTACATGGCATGCTGTACTGTTCCATTAACCGTTGTTTAGTTCAATTGTTTTTTACAGCAGGAGCTATGAGCTTTAAGCTTTAAAATTACAAGCTGATGTGAAAATAATTATGCAGTATGTTGCGATGGTGAACCAATGTTTAAAATTCCTCAATTCTTGCAATTATCACATCTACATAATTCTTCAAGTTGCTCCTTCTTCTTTTGCTTCTATGTATCCAGACTTTTCAGCACTCATTCATACTTGGTTGTTCTTTTTTTTTTCTTTAGATTCGGCTGCTTTTTCATTCACTTGCAATTGAAAGACTGCAACTTTTTTTCTACTTTTTATTTCTGGTGCCAATTAATTCAGACCTATGAACTGTGATGATACAGAGTTGTCAAACACATAACTAAGCAGAAAACCAATTTTGTCTTTGAACACTTTTTTACCAGCACAGTCTCATATAGATCAATCTAGTTTTCATTGCTTTTGTTTAATATTCATGGTCAGGTCTGAATAAAACAGTCACCTAATTATTTTCTTTGTATTAAGTCACATTTTATTCAAAAATCATAATTTGACAACGTCAGTGTTGCCCATGAACACGTTTATTCATCAAGATCATATTTCTGTGAACGCTGAGCTGAACAATGCTATTTTTAACATGATGAACTTGAAGTGAAAAGGTTATCCTTTTCCTGACTTCATTTATTTACACTTTACTCTAGGATTAACACTGCATTTTGTTAAGGGAAAACTCTAGATATGCCAGCAGAAGAACAGCAACATTTCCCCTTAAGGCAAAAGTTGGGTTATTGGTAAGTGGTTATGAGCATCTTGGGCGAAGACCTGAAGTTCAGTTACATGCAAGTAATTTTTTGCAATATCTCCCATGTCCCATGTTGATGATACGGAGCCTGTTTTAAACTTGACTATACTGCCTTCAGCTTCATTGACACGTTTGAGAGAAAATATGCAAATTGAAAGATAATTATTACATGTTGCAGCTGTGAACTTAGTGTAGAAGGTTTAACTGGGGAACTATGGACATTGCTTCATTCCTTTAGGCTGAGTAAACAGAATCTAGAACAGGTTCTTAAGTATTAAGTTACACAATTGGAAAGAAAACATGAATACGCTTTTTGATTGACAACTAAGTCAATAGACGAATACATTAACTTAAAATTACATTAGATGCAAACCTACTTATTCTAGCTTTGAAGTTGTTGCATGGCAGTCATAGTGAACATTAGTTTTGATATTCGCAGCAACAGAAATTAAGGTGATACTGTGGGCTTAACTTGCTGAATGCATCATGCAATCTCGCATGAGTATTGCTGCCACCCATTGGGCTGGACTATTAGTCTTTTGGATGATTTCTTTCTTTATACACAGACATTCAAAAAATCCAGTCAACTTGAGCAAGAAAAATGTAAGATTGAATACCTGGTTTCATTGGATGCAGCACATTTACAAAGAAGAGCATTTGCATACTTTTTAATTTAAATAGTGCTGTGTTTTTTATTTGGTTCTAATTTCTATAGTAACCTTTTTATCTTGTTTTAAAAAAAAATCCTTCTTCTGTTTCTCTCTCCCAGGAATTGTCCTCCTCTGTTACCCGTCATGAAATAGATGAAGGCGGTAAAGCACCAGCCCAGATGAATGGATAGGTTGGCCCTAACACAATCTGGCCCACTTCAGTAGACAATTTAATATGAAGTCGCCCACACTGCAGTTACCCTGCCAGTGTGCTGCACTAAATCACACTTTGACTTGCCACGATGGATATAGATTTGACACTTCGAAACACTGTGTGCACATGCATGTCTGTTGGCATGTGTGCAAATAAGTGTTTGTGTAGGCATGATGAATAAGACAGCCGATTGGCAAATGGGTGAGCTTTGAGAGGCAGGAATAATAATTATAGTATTTATCTAAGTTTGGTGTCATAGCTGCCGTTGCCGCATTATGAACAGATAAAATGCTGAAATGTCTTTCAGTGCATTCCATCAGTTCAGCACCTGCACCTCACTTATTAAGGGGAAATACTGTACACCACACAAGAAAGAGGTGGCACATATAATTTACATGTCAGTCTTTTATTCAGAAAGTCGACAGTTATGTTCTCTATTCATTTTTTCCACGTGTTACCTCTTCAAGCATATCAGTCATTGAGATTTTTTATTGCAATACCTTTTATTTTTAGAGCATTTCAAAAGTATTCTGCCTTTACCTTTTTTTAGACTACATGGCCAAAGCAGAGGTTGTATTCATCCCAAACATGGAAAACGTTCACTTAAGATGCATCTTAAGAAATAAAAAGTTTAGAAAATGACTTTTCCACTGGACAAGATAAGGACTCAAATCAGTGCAGATAGATAAGGTGCCATCAGTCTTCAGCGAAATGGCTATTTGAATAGGTTTGACCAAACAACAGCCAAAAAGATGCAGTTATTCTAGAGTATGTTTCACTCTCAAATGCAGGAGTGATCAGGAAATGTATCTGTGAATGTCATGTTTTCAGGTCTTGAAGACCTCTAAAGCCTTTACCATAGAAAACTACTTTTTCTTTCTTAAATTGCAGCCAGCAGGGCTGTCTCTGGATACCGTTGTTCAAGTGGCCATGCTCCTTGTGCCAATAGGGTATAATCATGAGGCACAGTCATTCATCCTACAGCAAACTGCTGAACATTTACTTGCCCCCTGAATCATTTAGACTGTGAAAAGGGTTTGACAGAGACCTAACATTAGTTAATATACAGTCTTGATTCAAGATCACAGCAAAAGTTAGTAAGTCTATTTCCAAGTATATCTATTTTCAAATTTATTGACAGGTTTGTCAACTTAAATTAATTGAAAAACCTAAATTTAGTGGGCCAAGTTAAAGTTGGTTTATTTTTTGTAGGGGTTCAATTAATTGCAGTAAAGTATTTCTTTTAATGCTGTTTACATGGTTTATAAGGTTTCAATACAATCTCTGTAATTTCTTCTCTGTTAGATTTGCAGAATTATGTCAATACTTTTGCCTAAACAACCCTGAACCTCCAATCACAACTATATTATTTTCTAATTAATTATATTTTATAATTGAGCAAGTATTGTGTTAAAAGAGTTCAGCCTCAGAGAAAGTCATGAGCAGGGAATGGTTGGGTTATTTTTGTGGTGTTTATCCTTTCTCATCTTCCTGTGATTTCTCTAGGGGACACCGCCAGAGACTGGAGCTGTCCAGGAGGGCGGAGCCTTCTCCCGAATCCACCTGAGCACCCGGCTGCACACAACACAAGGCCTCTGAGTTCCCTTGTGATTCCTGTGCCATAATGACTTACCTGTGTACTTACCTTCGACTAATTCCTCTGTGTGCTGCCTTACAGGACATGTCTCTAACCCCTCCTTGATCAGGTTTTCAGTCATCGATTCCAGTCCACATTTGAGCCTTCATCTCCTACTGCCAGCCAGCCTCTGCCTGTCCACCTTTCAACATCCACCTCTGGTGCACAGCTTCTGTGGATTCTCTAATAACAAACAACCACAGATACATCTGGACTCATTTTCCTCTCTGGCTCAATCACTTCTCTTCTACAGTAAAATCCATCCAATCTTTTCTTTCAATTCATCATCCACAATTACCTGTCTCTCTCTTTTGACTCACCTTCCTCCAGTGCATCTGTCCACACCCCCCCCCCCCCCTAGAAAAATTCTGGTTCCTGACATAATCTACAACCTATTTAATAAACACTTTAAATAATGCTAAGATCTGTGTGTTGTGTTCTGCATGTGGGTCTGAAAGCTAAAATAAAACATGACGGGGATAAGTACTATATCGAAGCTTAGGTTTGAATAACTAGTGCTATGTTTTCCCCTTCCCAGAGCATCGTATTAGCAGCATGTTATATAAGGGACAAATCAATTCTTGTAAAGTCACTGGATCATCGGTGCACAGCAATTTATCTTCTCTGACTCAATTAATTGTGCCTCCATTATTAGGACGATCAATCCATTTAGCAGAGGGCTTTTCTAGGTAACAACTTCACTAAGATGCCCCAATTATCAAACTCCATCTCTCATTAACAAAAACGTCATTATGAACCTACAAGCATATCTTCCAAACCAAAATATTATTAATAAACTAATTTGTAGTGCCCCAAGGTACGCTTTGGCATCAGTAGAACACACTGAAAACACTTGAATGTGAATAAATATCTTAGTTCAAAACCTGGTTAAAAATTAATTAAAGGAGAGATTTGTAAGAAACAGTAAGGTAAGACTCCAAAGCTAATAATGTACACCACTACCTAAACAAAATGTGTTGGAATTTACCATGAGCTTTGGCTTGAGGACCTACATTTTTAGCTCATGCATCTGTGTATTTTGGCCTTCTTCTTTGATTAGATTTGTGAAAATCAAAACTCAGTTCCCTTGTATTTGTTTTTGATGTATCCTTATATAAATATTACTGAAACAAAAAAATATATATATGGGATTTATAGATATATGGAATTCATGAGCAGAGTCAAAGTTTGGTTTTATACCAAAATGGGTGTTAGTATTGCTTGAACATCCAGCTGCATTACAGAATGAGTGGGGTTCCTATAGGGTAACTATAAAGCATTGTCTTAGTAACAAGTGCTTAAACTGTGTTTGCACTTGCTACTGTAAATAATGTATTTTATTATCCAAGGAATAAACACCAGAAGAAGATTCACTGGGCCATCAGCTCTGGTATCCAGCCTCTATCACCAACCATATCCCATTATGTGCATTCCCACCTGTTCAGTTTGGTTCTTTTCAGCAGTTGAGGACACTGTATCTTCTTTTTATCTAGTCAAGTCAAAAAAAGTTTATTTCAATAACACATTTAAAACAACAACATTTAAGTGCTGCACAAGCCATAAATCGCCAACAGCTTAAATGTTACACAAAAGAAAACGTCCATAATTTTAGAATATATATATATATATATATATATACATATATGTGCTCTGCATAAATGAGTACACCCCCTTTAAAAAGTATGAATTTAATCAGTAGCTCAATGAACAAAAGAACAATTTCCAGACTTTCCACAAGGCTGAGTTTTATTGAACACTTATTTAACTCCAGAACATGAAATTAAGGTTAATAATCTAATTTAGATCACAAAATCTTCAGTTTTACTCAAATTGGTTGAATGAATACACCCTGCAACAAAAACTACTACATCTAGTGTTTTGTATGAGCACCATGATTTTTAAGGACAGCACCAAGACTTCTAAGCATGGTCTAGGCAACATCTATCTTTTTCCATACTTCAAGAAAAACCCTTTTTAGAGCCTGGATGCTGGATGGAGAGCAATTCTCAACTTGTCGCTTCAGAATTCCCCACAGGTGTTCTATTGGGTTCAGATCAAGAGACAAACTTGGCCCTTCAATCACCTTACCCTGTTGTTCTTCAGAAATGCACCAGTAGCTTTAGATGTGTGTTTTTGGATCATTGTCGTGTTGGAAAAGTGGACAACGACAAGTACATGGAGTGATGGCAGCATCTTCTCCTTCGGTATAGAGCAGTACAATGTTGAGTTCATGATACCATCAATGAAATGCAGCTCCCAAACACCAGCAGCACTCATGCAGCCCCACATAAGGAAACTGTCACCACAATGTTTCACTTTATATATATATATATAAAATCCCCCTCTTGCCCACCGTGGGCAGTGTTTCCCATTCCAAACTCGGGTCCTCTACCAGGGGCCTGGGAGCTTGAGGGTCCTACTCAATATCTTTGCTGTTCCAAGTACTGCACTTTTCAGGACTGAGATGTCTGAGGTTCTTCCATGGATCTGCTGGAGCCATTCCTCCAGTTTGGGGGTCAGTGCCCCAAGTGCTCCGATTACCACGGGTACTACTGTCACCTTCAACTTCCAAGCCTTCTCTAGCTCCTGTCTGAGCCCTTGGTATTTCTCAAGTTTCTCATGTTCCTTCCTCTTGATGTTAACATCACTTGGTATTGTCACATACAGCACAACGGCTTTCCTTTGCTCTTTATCAACCACAACAATGTCTGGTTGGTTTGCCATTACCATCCTGTCTGTCTGGATCTGGAAGTCCCACAGGACCTTTGCTCGGTCATTCTCCACCACCTTTAGAGGTGTGGTAATATGGGTCTCTATCAGTCTGGTGCTCAGAGCCTGCTCCTGTGCCGCCAGGATGAGGGCCTCTTTGGTGTCCTGTAGGCCAGCCCTTTCTAGCCATTTGTAGGATTTCTTGAGATCAGCCACTTCAGTTATGTTCCAGTGGTACATCCCATGTTTGGACTTGTCCTCCCATGATGGTTCTTCTTCCAGCACCTCCTCATTTTGCCATTGTCTCAAGCATTAACTAAGTACGTCATCCGTTTAAGCCTTGTCCTTGATGTACTTATGGAGCTTCGAAGTTTCATCCTGGATAGTAGCTCTCATGCTCATCAGTCCTCTGCCTCCTTCCTTACGGTGTGCGTACAGTTTCAGGGTGCTGCATTTGGGATGGAACCAGTCATGCATGGTGAGGAGCTTTCATGTCTTAACATTTGTGGTCTGTATCTCTTTCTTTGGTCAGCTTATAATTCCTGCAGGGTATCTGATCACTGGTAGGGCGTGGTTGTTTATTGCCTTGGACTTGTTCTTTCCATTGAGCTTCAGTGTGGACTACCTTGCCTCGCTTTGTTACCATCCTACTACATTTGAAATAGTGAATGTAGCACTGAGAACGATCCCTACCACATCAATCACTGAAACCAATGAGCTGATATACACTTCAGCAGCAGTGATCCTAGAGATGCTTGGCTATAAGAGCAACCCTGAGAAACAATGCGCACCACGGGGAAGACAGTTGGAAGCTAACATCAAGGTAGCCCGGAGGGAAGTGAGTCAATTGACGAAGGCCCAGAGAGGTATAATGAAACATCCAATACCAAAGAGGTACACCCAGATGTCCATACCTGTAGCACAAAAACTCCAAGCCTTGGCCAGCTGCATAAAGAGGTATACGAAAGACAATGAGAAAGCCAGATGAATAAACAGGCTGTTTGCAACCCAGCCAGCAAAGGTTTATGCTTAGTGGCAGGGCAATAGCAGCAGAGTAGACTGACCAAGGATGAAAACTGAAAGATACACCTTGAGCACCTGATCCTGAAGGACCCCACCACAGGTGCAGTCCCATCCAACTATCGCCCAATAATCTGTCTCTCCACAACATGGAAGCTCATGTCACTTATCATAGCATCTAAGATAAGCTGGATTGATTACAAGAAAGCCTACGACTCGATGCGCCACACATGGATCAACAAATGCTTGAAGCTGTACAACATCAACAGGACTCTTAGAGCATTCATTGTAAACTCGATGAGGCTGTGGAGAACCACTCTTGAGGCCAATGCAAAGCCACTTACACAAGTGTCCATCAAATGTGGCATATACCAGGGTGATGCTCTGTCCCTGCTGCTGTTCTACATAGCTCTGAACCCCCTAAGCCAAGTAATCTACTATATATATATATATATATATATATATATATATGTGTGTGTGTGTGTTTGGCTACTTCTCTTCTGTCCCCTAGCAACTATTTTATTGTTCTCAGGGTTTTGGTTTTTGATGATTTCCCCATGTTCATTCATACTTTTCTGGTCTTGCCATTTTCAGTTCACTGCCCTGTCTTGATTATTGTTAGAATGATAAAGCAATATTGTGTAATTCCTTTGTGTTTCCGTTTCTAAGTTAGTCTTGTGTTATGTTCTTTGTGAGTTTAGATGTATTTTTCTTAGAATGGAGTTAATTTGGTTTGTAGTTTCTTTGTATAGTTCAGCTTCCTTTGTGTTAATTATTCACCTTTGGGCAGCTTGCCTGTTTGCTTCAGTTTCCTGACAGTTCCCAATCCCCAGATTTCACCACTTGCATCCAACACAATTTTCCTCTAGTTCCTCTGTATTTACGCTCACTGGTTTTAGTTGTTCTTCAGTTGGTTCTCTCACTTCTCTACCTTTGCTCTTTGTTCTGTTGTCTTTGTGTTTCTACTACATTTAAGTTTGTAAAAAATAAATTAATTACAA